>PVKV010012453.1:0-65568 GCA_004027835.1 Alouatta palliata | reverse complement strand
GTTTCTGCCAAGAGATCTGCTGTGAGTCTGATTGGCTTCCCTCTGTGGGTGACCTGACCTTTCTCTCTGGCTGCCCTTAGCATTTTTTCCTTCATTTTGACCCTGGTGAATCTGACAATTATGTGCCTTGGGGTTGCTCTTCTTGAGGAATATCTTTGTGGAGTTCTCTGTATTTCTTGAATTTGAAATTTGGACTGCCTTGCTAGGCTTGGAAAGTTCTCCTGGATAATATCCTGGAGTGTGTTTTCCAGCTTGGATTCATTCTCCTTGTCATATTCAGGTACACCAATCAAGCATAGATTAGGTTTTTTCACATAATCCCATATTTCTTGGAGGCTTTGTTCGTTTCTTTTCACTCTTTTTTTTCTTGTATTGCCTTTTCTTTTTACTTCATTGAGTTGATCTTCAATCTCTGATTTCCTTTCTTCTGCTTGATCGATTCAGCTATTAAAACTTGTGTTTGCTTCATGTAGTTCTCGTGCTGTGTTCTTCAACTCCATCAAGTCGTTTATGTTCTTCTCTAAGCTGGTTATTCTAGTTAGCATTTTGTCTAACCTTTTTTCAAGGTTTTTGGTTTCTTTGCATTGAGTTAGAACATGTTCCTTTAGCTCTGAGAAGTTTGTCATCCACCTTCTGAATCCTTTTTCCATCAGTTCTTCCCACTCCTTCTCTGTCAAGTTGTGATCCTGTGTTGTTGAGGAGTTATGGTCCCTTGAAGGAGAAGATATGTTCTGGTCTTTGATAGTTTCACCTTTTTTTGCGCTGTTTTTTCCCCATGTTTGTGGATTTACCTGGCTGTGGTGTCAGAGAGCTTCTTGATGAGGTGGCCTGTCTGCCTGTGGGGGCGCTACTGGGTTTCTAGGGACTCCTTCAGGTTACTAGGGAAGCTTCCTGTGTCTTTTTTGTTTATGCTGGGATAGGCCCGCCTCTTATGCTGACCTGTACGCGCTGCTTGTCAAGAATACCATTCCATTGCTATGTAGGCTTCCTGTGATTTTTGTTAAAACACGTAGCCCAGTCCCACCCCTCTAGTGGTGAGTTGTGCCCTTCCTCCACTGGGCTGGATCATTCAGGGTTCCTCTCAGACTGTGGCACTGGCTACACAACCCACTAGAGTCAGAGCTTCAGCCCTCTGGGGTTTGTAGGGGAGGTTAGGGACCCGCCCAGCCGCACCTGGCAGTCTCCCCCTTTCATCTTTCTCTCTCTCTGGTCATGGGATAGGGGCCGCCCAGCTGCTCCCGCTTACAGCTCCCTCTCCGGTCGGGGGGAGGGGGCGATAGCTCAGTCTGCAGACTCTTATTCAACTCCGCACTTGTAATTCCTGGCGCTTGACTGGCAAAGATCCCCTGTTCTGTGTATTGGTGAGGGTTTGGGGGAAGCACTGTATCTGGAGCGGAGTGCCAGAGGTGGAGCCTCCGACTCGCCAGTCAGATGCACTTTCTGGGTGAAGCAGCACCCCTCCCCACCTCGGTCTGCCCTGAGTGGGCTTTGCTCACCCTCAGATGAGATCCGTTGAAATGCACCTGGTACCTCTCGATTGGAGCTAGGAGATCTCTGGGTTTCTGCGTCTCTTTAGCTGGGTGTTGTGCACTGGAGTTGTGTCTAATCCGCCATCTTGGATCGTTTGTTATTTTATACCTCAGAATCATTTTGGCTTAAGTCAATAATGACAGCAACGTTCCCAAAACGAAAATAAACAGGTCTATTGTTTGAAACAGCCAAGTCGTTACTTTGATTCTATTGTTCTATCACGGTTCTTTTTCTGTCCTTTTTCCCCCTTTCTTTTCCTTTTCAGACAGCCTCTATTACAACACATGTGCCCTGATTGTTGGTTGGCACAATCGTATCTTCTGTACTCTTCGATTTTCAAAAATACTTCTAGTAAATAAATAAAAAAGCTTAAGAAAATTTCTAGCTGCTTGCCAACCTATTAACCTTATAGTTCATGTCCAATTATTTTCACCTATATAATTTGGGAATAGCTTTGCAATCAATCAATCACTTGGTGCAGTTCTGAAGATAAAGGAGACCACCTGCTTTTTGTTTAGGGAGAAGACACATGCATGTTTTAAGGGAACCCTGTGCAATGTAGTGGAAAAGACATTCTCCTTAGCCTCACTTTCACAGAGCATAAGGAGAAATGGATTCAGCTGACATTTTGGAGATAGACATGAAACATTTATATGAGTGAAGTACAACTTTTAAAGCAATTGAAATGAGAAGACTTATTTTCATAATTCATACTCCTTGTTTCATAAGCACTGATTTTTAGTACCTAATTCTGAGTTTGTGCCACCACATGCAGGTTGCATTCCTGGTGCCCAGCTACTGTGTCACAGGCCTCCACTTTCTGGTTAGAATTTGACCCAGAGTAGCAATTTGATCCAGATGTGCAAAGAATCAGAGTCCCTTCTCCTGGTGTTTCAGCACTCTTTCATCTACAGCCACAAGCAAGATAACTGATAACGTCAGACAGAACCTCCAACCTTGACGAAAGCAGAGGAATTTAAACGTGAGTGCAGTATTTTGAACATCAGCAATGGTGGGACTTAGCACAATGCCCTCTGCCCTCTGCCCTCTGTGGTCTATGGACGTCTGTGATCCTTTGGCAAGAGATCATAGTCACTGGGTGAACTGGCCCGACATGGAGGCAGAATGAGTAGCTACCTATAGAATGCTGTTCAGTACTGGCAAATACCGTCTAAAGGGTCAACCAAAGTTTATTAAAATCACCGGCAATGCATACAAGACATTGCATGAAGAGATATTAACAGTTAGGAAGCCGTGGCTATTTTGACATGGACAGATGACCACGGCATGGAATTGGTCTAGGGTGGGACTTGGCCATGGTCACTTTTCAAAACTCCTGAGCAATGCTGGAGCCCATTCATGGTTGACCACCACTGAGGCAGCACTTTTGGCCATCTGGTAGGAACCGAGCACAAAACTCCACCTATATTCCAGCTGCTGGCTAAGGAAAATAAAACTTTTTCAACTCGGATTTTTTTTAAACTCCTCTCTAGACAAAGAAGATAATAAGATGAAACAGTTAAAACTAGAATATGAGACATTTGGATTAGATATAAGAAGAAGCTTGGGGGAAGAAGAGGTTAGTTATTAAAATGTATGACCTCAGGGATATTGTGTCATATCATTTTCTGGAGGATTTCACAAAGGGCGTGAATTTCCATCTGTCTTCAAGGTGTTTCTCATGGAATGTCAAGATGATGCTGGAGACTATAGCTCATTCTTTTAGGCAGGGCTGAATGCTGCACTTATTCATCACTTATTCATTGAAAACAAATCAAATTCTTCCCAAGTGCCTTATAATGTTCTTAAAAAAGGGCACTGGGCTGGATGAAGGATTTGGGTGGACACGTTGTGGCAGGTCCTGTTTGTAAAACTGTGACAGGCAGTACAGTGTTTGAGGTAAGTACGTAGCCTCTAAAGCCAACTGCCTGGTCTCAGTTTTTTCACTTACTGGTAGATAAAAATATTCCTTAACAACCCCATCAGTTTACCTGTAATGGGGATAATGATGATGATGCTGATGCTATCAGCCTCATATAATCATTCTAATAGTAGTTAATAGCCTATCATTTAAGAGTTCAATGAGTTTATATATGTAAATTAGTTATACCTGCATGGAACATAGCAGACATTTGTATTAAGATTTAATTTTTTTCATTAAAAGTCAATTTAGGTCACTTGCATCAGAAGATTCATTCAATCCCAATTAATATCTTTGCTAGCAAAACTGAAATATACACTCTTTTTTTCCTGTTCTTTAAGCTACAATAAAGTACAACACTTTTGACGAAGGGCAAAATCTTAGTGCTGGAAGGAAATAACGAAATCTTCTAGAGGAATGGTTTTCAACCACAGTTGCATATTAGGGAGCTTTCAAATAATATTTATACCCAGACCTAAATACAAACAAGAGAATCAGGGGTGGAGCGTAACACCAGGGTTTTCCCTTTGTTTTTTTTTCTAATTGTGTTATTTACCAAACTTTGTCACTCCAAAGTCTAACAAAGGTTTCAAGCCATTGGTCTAGAACGATCTTCCTCAAAACGCAGAAATTTCCTTAACCAGCCTCTTCTTAATATTTCCATTGACACAGAATGGTATTTCCATTACCTCACATAATATTGAATAGTCTTTTAAATTTGATTCATGCTAAGCAAACAGTTCAGCCTAATCACATTCAATGTTTATTTTCAAATTTGAGTTAATCACTTCCTCATGTTGTTGGCAAAAGTGATAAATAAATGATAAATGCCAATATCATGAAATATTTCTGCAAATTCTGCAACTTTTTACAACCATCACAGTTAAATGAAGTAAAATATTTTCAAAAGCAAATTAAATTCATTAGTAATAAATAACACAGTTACGATTACTTTAAATGAAATTACATAAAGATGGCATTTCGGTTTTGAAAGCTGTTTGGGAATCTACCGCCACATGATCAATTTCACTTCTTTCTTTTTGAACTTATTTTATTCATACATTACTAGTTGTGCAATAAACTATATAATCAAGAACCAGTGTCAGGCGTGGGGCTACAAACCTTACTTAATAAGTGCGAAACCAAAAGCTGATTCAAAACTCGATTTTTTCAATGTGTCATATCTTTCTCTTTCCTCTAAACTATTCATTGTATTGGATATTTGCAGTTAAGCTGATTTTTAAATAGACTTAATATTGTATGTAACAATTCAGAGCTGTAATTCAGGTAAATTAAGGACTTGGTGGGAAAAGATTTACTGTGGACCTTTTTAAAACAATGAGTTATTCTAGCTTATTTAATACGTAATTTAACTCACCAGATTGTGGTGTGTATACAATTTCTGGAGACACTGATCTCCAGGAACCGAGGCTACGCGTGCTGTGACCATTCTTTAAGTATCAGTGGGTGTTGCACGTAGGCTGGGTTAGGGGACAGAAGTGAGATAAGAACAGGATGCCTAATGGTTGGATACCACTGAATTCAATGAGGACAGATCATCTGAGTCAGTCTGGTTCAGAGGAAGGGCAGAAGTTGATTGTTCTTCAGAAGGACATCGCAAGGGCGGTCACCAGGAAACTGTAGATCACGGTAACACTGCCACGGATGCCTGTTAAAGACAGTCACTGCAGTCTCCTCAGAAAAGTACTATTACATTTTAATTTTTTTTATGGCGAATTATCAGTGGGCCAAGGGTCATGAGCACCAGGTAATAACAGCCCTCATTAATGTATGTTTAACTGCTGCTATTTCTACAGAGCCTTTACAGCGCTGATTTTTAGATCTGGTCTTATTTCTTCTTTTCTTCTAGATACTATCATTAACACATATCTTAGAAAACTTTTTGTATCCCAGCTTTTCTTTGTTCATTTTATTTTCAACAGAACTGGCAGAGACTAACGGAACCAGAATTAACACAATGAAACACAATTAATACAAGTGACAAAGTCGTCATAATGATGCTGAATGGGAAGAAACTGTCAATTGTAGTTTAAAACATTTCCAAGGATCTTTTTCCCTTTAAATGCTAAAGTAAATCTTTACAGAGTGTTTTTTTTTTTTTAATTGTAAACTCAGTTTCTCAGCTTTCTATTCCATGTATAAAATCCGATTTTTATGGGTCTTTTTCTTCAATGAAACACAGGCAAGCATTAGTAATACTTATTTAGATTTATACAACGCCATTCTTTGGCATAGCACATTCTCATATTGTCCCCTTTGCGGCTCTGCAATGGAGGAAAAGGCTTGTAAAGCAAGAGATTTTGGTCCTATTCGTGTATGTGTGTGTGTGTGTGTGTGTGTGTGTGTGTGTGTTCTGAGACAGAGTTTCGCTCTTTGTTACCCAGGCTGGAGTGCAATGACGTGATCTCAGCTCACCGCAACCTCCGCTTCCTGGGTTCAACCAATTCTCCTGCCTCAGCCTCCTGAGTAGCTGGGACTATAGGCTGCGCCACCATGCCCAGCTAATTTATGTATTTTTAGTAGAGACGGGGTTTCACCATATTGACCAGGATGGTCTCGATCTCTTGACCTCGTGATCCACCCGCCTCGGCCTCCCAAAGTGCTGGGATTATAGGCGTGAGCCACCATGTGTGTGTGTTTTAATTGATCTGACATTGGGAAAGACCCCTAAGCTTTGTCCTTAGTTTTTTTTTTAATCTTTAATCTGTAATAAAGGGATTTGAATAGGTTAAAGATAGTTTCTTCTAAAACTGAAATGTTGTAGCTTTCTTTTAGAGTGCATTCAGATGGGGGCAAAGGCCCTTAGTAACTTGCTCAAGCTCATACATTTAGTCAGCATAGAGAAGGACTTCAGTCCCTGAATCATATTCCAAGGTCTTCCCACCAGGCTAGATTGCTTATTACTGAGAATGTGAAATTTAGACTTTCGTTTACCTTATCATGATCTTATTTTATTCTTGGACTAAGGAAATTGTCTTAATCTCATTGCTGTGATATTGAAACCTTTTTAAACTAATTTCAAATGTTTTACTTGAATAAGGAACACCAAACTTTGTTATTTGAGTGTGAAGATCAGGGGAGAAGGACTTCCACTCTGACCACTGCCACCCATGCCTCCCCGAGTCCACTCTATCTTGGGGTGGCACTGCTTTACAAGAACGTGGATTTCCTTCCTGCTAAAGGAGTGGGACTTGATGATTTTTGATTCTCTAAGGGCAAAGAGAAAAGGTGACCTATTCAATTATCTTAATGGAATTTAATTATAATTGGAAAGTTTCTCCAAGTTTTGTTTGTTTATTTGTATTTAAGACTAACCCACACACTAAGGATTTCTTAAACAGGAGTACTTGAAGCTTCAAAGGGGATCCTTTGAAAAGAGCTAATAACCAGAGTGTTGTCTTCTCTTCCACAAGAAGGAGCCAGGTGGGGAGCTACAGATCTGGTTCTTCTCTTTGTCCCACTACTCAATTTTTCCCATAGATCAGGGAGGTAAACTATTGCTTTCCATTGGATAATGTTAAGCAGGAACTGGGGTCATTGCACTGAAATAACAAAGGGGCCAGTTGCTTGGTTCTTCATGGTTTGCTGACACTTTGCTCTGTTTCTTGTCTTCATGTAATAAACTCACCAGGGAAAGGTCTCTCTCTTCAGGAATATTCTACTTTCTCCAGCTTCATTGGAAAAGTTTCGTTGGAGGAAAGAGGTAGTCAGCCCTGATACCTTCTCTAATTTAATGTTACCAGGGAGCCCACTGCTTTGAGAGCTATCAGGAATCCATTGATAAAACTAGCATCATATTTAATTCCCATTTGCCTCCTTGATTATTTCTCAATGTGTTTAGATAAAGAAGAAGGATGCCATTAGCTCCTCCAAATTTCTAACAGAAGCCAACACAGTCAAGAACCACATTCTACTGCTAATAACTTAACTAGAGGGCAACAATATTTTCTGCTAAAGTTTGCTAGAAAGTGGATGTAACAATCCCAGATGTAGAAGGCTGTTCAGGGACTTAAACTGCAGTCCCTTTCTAATCTACTCTAATTAGATGTTAATGTATTCACACCTTATCAATTGGTTGGAGACAATTATACTTGGAAGCATCATATGCCTCACTCTCAAATAATTATTCTAATTTGTTTTGCTCACTTTGTATAGTAATATAGCACAAGGTGGAGAGCCAGTGCCCTAGCAGGTCAGTGAATATTGCTTTACTACTCAGTACACATTTGTAGATCATAAAAACGGTTCATTAGTTTCTCAAAGACGAGAAAGTTTTCTTGCAGCAGACACTGCTGAAAGCAATAAAAATGATATAATCATTCTTGAAGAACACGTAACGTTTACAGTCGTAATAAATTTTCCATGCACATGTGCACGTCTAACGAATGCTGTGGAGTTTCAAAGTTGAGAGACACTTTTGAACCACTTAAAGCCACATGTCGAATCTTTCTTTAATTGTGATAAATTCTGTTCTCTCACCTGAGAAGGTGACATTTCATGGCAAATAAGTCTGAGAAATCATCCAGAACGAGAAAAAATTTTCTGTTTTGTAAGCTATTTCCTATAATAACCAGAAAATTTGGGATGAAAAAAAGCTAACTCACAGCACAGTTTCTCTGAGCTTTATTAATCACAATCAGGAAACTGTACTTTTGTTTGAGAAGGCAACCAAGGACTCAGGTTCTCCTCTGCACGAACTTATCTCTATGTCTTGGTAAACTGGAGTGGCTGCCTGTATCGCTGTCAGCCCCAAGTTGCTGGAGTTCTTTTCTTTCCTTTTTTTTTCTGAAATTTCAAAATATTTATTGAATGGAAATATAAACATAAACCCAAAAGAAAACATGACAAACTTTATAAGTAAAATGTAATTTTCCCCTAATTAATATAATTGCTTTCTGTTCATGGTTTACAAAATGACTGATGTTTAGGTTCTATCCCTTTGTACCTATGTGTATCTAGCAGAAATGTTCTTAGCTCTGGCTACGTGCACACAGAAACTTTGTATCGATGATTATGTTCAAATGTTTATTTCTTTTCCCCACAATAAATTGGTGGACTGGCACTGTCTGGAATGATGACAGGACAGATACTCAGAAGTATCTGATCATCTTGAGTTTCAAGTTTATGAGGAAAAAAAGGACGCAGTGACTCTGTAACAGGAATTTTGTTGAATGTGTGGATATGGCACCCATCACTAACATTAGAAAAGGAAATGAATCTCGTACTCACAAATAGGAAAATCCACACTCTGTGCAACTGGGGACTTACCCAAAGAAAAGTCAAAGGTATAATGCTGGTGGCAAAGATCTTTCCTTTTCTGGAACCCACAGTCTAGAAGCCGAGTTCTGAAGAAAGTACAATGTACCCCTGTCGATTCACAGATTCCTTAAAAATGTCCACATCCCATCCTTTGCTCCTGCCCACATCCACCTCCTAGTAATGGCAGCCGGAAGTGAATTGAGAGGTCCCCAGGACGCACAGTGCGGAGTTGAACCGTTCAACTTACTCTTTCCTATTCTGTCTGAGATCCCCACCTCGGACACTCCTCAGGTCTTCAGAAATGATGAGATGGTTGTTGGCTGTGTCTACATCCAAGGTCATATTCACTTGAAACTTCTTCATCCCTGGGTTCATTGTTAGAATAGATTTCACCTTGGGCTCTAGTTCCTTGATGATGGAAACCAGTGCCCTCAGCTTGAACTTGGCCTTGATGTCATTCTTCTGAGAGACCACAGTGCATCAGGGGCACAGTACACCTTCCCCATGGGGCTCCTTCTGCAATCAATTGATGCATTGGAAGCAGCAGGCATATCCACATTCCAGTTGCACAGTACTTCAAGATCATTTAGACAGAGAGGACATCTAATTACTTGTTTGAAGGGTTTCGCCATGGCAAATGTCTCTCCTTCCCGAGTTTCCTCCCCTGGCCTCCAGCTGCTTCTGCCGACAGCTCAGATCTCTTTATTTTATTTTATTTTATTTTATTATTTTATTTTTATATACACTTTTTATTGCATTTTAGGTTTGGGAGTACATGTGAAGAACATGCAAATTGTTACATAGGTACACACATGGCAGTGTGATTTGCTGCCTTCCTCCCCATCACCTGTATCTGTTATTTCTATAAACAGGCATGTTTAATGATAGCTTGCTCTTCAGAGATGACTGCAGAGACTTTTAATCTATAATCCAGGAGTATATAACCATTCAGCACAGACCAATTAGCCAAATGTAAAATAAACTAGGTTCTTACTAAAACTACTCTATAAACATTGCAACTATTCTTTCCGAAAGGACCCTCATCTTATGTGAAAACACCTACTGTGGGGGAACCAGAAACCTAGCTATGTGGCCAAAAGTAAAAACCAAAGAAAACAACAGCAACTCAGTGGTTAATTAGTGACAGCACAAAATTTGTGTCCTTTACTGTGCTACTGTTGCTGCTGGTGGTGGTGGTGCTGGTACTGCTGCCGGTGGCGGTACTGCTGCTGGTGCCGGTTCTGCTGCCGGTGACGGTACTGCTGCTGGTGATGGTGCTGTTGCTGCTGCTGCTGCTTTGGTCTTCTTAGTTTTGTTCTTTTTGTCCCCCTTCTCCAGCCCATCCATGTTAGCTCTCAGTAGGTTTGAATAAGCCATCTGAAACTTATTCATTTCCTTGGAGCTCACCACGGTGCTGATCTTCTTTTTCCCATAGGTAGCTCTTAACAGGTACTTGTCTGTGGGCTCAAAGCCCTCCACAGAACCTTTCTTTGGTATTTATGTATTTCCCTCTCTTCTTCCTTGTGGCCTGGTCACCACCAGTATGATCACCTCCACTCACATAGACACCTGCAGAGTCACCAAAGCAACAGGAATGGGGCTGGGCCAAGCTTCTTCGCAAGCGTATCTCACCCCTTCCACAATTCTCCATCAGGACCTGCTGCCCTGTGAAGTCAGCCTTTCTGCTGACTTTACACTTCGAGGTTATTCTTGATATTTATTTTAATAAAATACCACGATGATAGAGATGCCAAAATGAAAAGGTCCCGGTGGCATAATTTATCTCTGGCAATTCAGTGGAGACAATTAAATGAAACTTGCAAAATGTAAAAGGTAGCTTCTAAAACTGGGAAAAGAGCCACTTTTCAAAACCTCATGTCATAAAGTACATGTTTAGATTTAGGGCACTCTGCAAATATCTGTCCCTTGTAGGGAAGAACACTCCCTTGCAGAGCTGGGTGAAGTCAGCTCTTGGACTGCATGACTATTAAAAAACAAATAAACAACAAACAAAACAAAAAAACCTACTCTGTTCTCTTCATGTCTACTGGACTTTCAGGCACAACTGTTGAATTCCCAAATGGGCAATTGAAATCCAAACCATTTAAAGCACAAAGACACACACACACACACACACACACACACACACACACACACAGCAGAACAAAAACTCTGGATTAAAAGAAGAAAATCTGCCAGTTTTCATCAAGTGTATCAACTCTCTCCTCACACTTGTCATCCGTAAGAAGAGGTAGTTAAATGAATACTGCACCAAAGGTCTGAGAATAGTTCCGGCACCACCATTTGCTATGCAACCCTAGTCCCTTAATGTCCCTACCCTGTCTGTCTATAGCATGGTGATATAATACTTAATTTACTTCCCTCAAAGAGTGGCTGTAAAGGCCAAATTAAGAAATAGATAAAAAGTATAATGGATTGAACACATAAAATGCTACTTTTGAATATTTGTACTTTCTTTATTTACGACTTTTAAAATTTGCTTTTCCAAGTCACAGAAGGAACAGGGAATACATTCAACAGTGACAGCCCTTAGTCCTGAAATTTAGAAGGCTTGATAATCATTGCATTTAATTAAATAAAGTTCAAGGCAAAAAAGAGAAAAATTAGGCTACAGTTATACTACTTTGACTGTTTTCTGACCAAGAAAAATGAAAAGCCTTTAAATGTCTATTCATTTGTTTAATCACTCAGTCAAAAAAAAAAAAAATTAAAACAGCCTTATGGCTAAATTATAAAATTAGATATCACTCAGTCTACAGTAGAAGATGAGCATACAAAAAAGTTGTCATATAACAGAAGAATGCGCAAAAGACAACATAGCAAGGGTAAAAAACCAACTTCTGCTCAGGGCAGGGGATGAGTCTTCAAGGGATGGCATAGGAATGCAAGAGGCATTTAACTGGATCTTGAAAGATAAATGGGCTTTTCCTATGTGGACAACAACATGTTCAACACTATTGACACAATAAAAATTCACTTTTAATATTAAATGAAAAGATGAAATTATGTAAGTAAATATGATAATTATCTTCCACAATCGGGTAGGTTCTCTTGAAGGCAAATTAAACACTGTTTCTATTGAAGCGATTGAGCACCATAGGCAAGTCTTGCTAAATGGTCTGTTTGGATGAAAATCATCCCACTGGTATTAAGTAGAAACACAGTCCAGCAGGGAAAAAATTCCTGGGAGGCAGACTCCAAGAGATCTTAGAGGAAGAGAAAATGAAGGAGAGGGAAGAGAGGGGTGGAGAGTAAAGAAAAGTATAAGGGAGGGAGGGGGAGAGAAGGATTCTGGCTTTTTTACTCCATTTTTCTCAATTCCTTTAACCACTTCATTCCCTCTATCTATGATGGATGTACAAAGTAAGTTGATCTAATTAGTTGGTTTTAAGAATTTAAATATTCTCCTTTTGTAAGCAATTAATAAAATGTTTAAATTAATAATGTATTTTTTAAATTGGGTTTAAAGCCCACGAAAAATTGAACTAATACAGCTAAGTGGACTTCGGGATAAAAGTTGATGACCTAAACATTCCCCTGATGCTGTGACTTGTTCCTTGGGTGATACTGATAAGTTCTGAATAATGAAAAGACCTCTCTTTCTGTGTTACCTTCTTAAAGAACTCAAAAGAACTTAAAGAACTCCTAGCATCTTTATCAGATGGTAGACAAGTGGGATGCTGTCCTCTGTTTCACCTTGCCAATTTTCTACAGAACTGACCTAACAGTGAAATGTCAAATCTGCTCAAAGCTAGCAAATCTTCCCCAGGAAGCTTAGGGATTTCCTTCAGAAAAGTAGTGTCATCCTAACTGTAATAGACTAACACGTAAAAAAAAGATTCTTGGGGAAACATTTCCCAAAGTTGATTCAAAACAGAAATTTCAGAGTGGGGATGGTTCCAGACTCTCTGAGTTAGGTAGGGGCACAGCCTCAAAAGGAGACCCAAGATTGGCCGGCAAAGGTGCTCTCTCTCTGTCAGTTTTCTTCCTCTCTCCAACTCTCACTTCTAAAGGCCTCAGTCCAATTCACTTTAGGTCTTTGGAGACCTTTAGAAGAGCTCAGATTTGGAGAAAAGTAATTTTTTACTCTTTTCTGTTATGGAATTCCAATAAGAATAGTTCTCAATCAGGCTTATGAATTTACAAGAAATGAAACCATTGAGAACTGCAGAAAGTTATTGAACCAGTGTCTCTGGGCTTTGAACAAGTGTATATATTTTGAAGTTTGCATGTGTGATTCTGATGTCTCCTCCTGGTCAATAATCACTTGTCATTTATTATTAATACTAATAAGGGCCAAACTAACAAACTGTTACTTCTACACCTTGAGTCTCTTTGAACAGAAGAGGACCTAGGGGTGACTTAAAAGATCTTTAAAATGATCTTATCAATTTAAAAGATCTTATCAATATAAGTCTGGGGCTATTGAAGGTAGAGCCACACTTAACTTAGCTAAACATTTAAAAATGTTTTAAGTTAAACATTTAAATGTGCCAGGAAGGAACATTTACGATGACTAATATGCATAGAATGTCACAGAACTTAACTCTAGTTATTTATGAGTGACTGTTGATGATCATGATTAGAAAGAAAAATAAATTAGCCACAGAAGGCATCTCAGGGGTCCACAGTCTAGGGCTGAAAAGGTAATTACATTAGAAGTGAAATTTCCACTGTTATGCAGTATCTCCATGCAGCAAACATGCACATGCACCTCTTGAATCTAAACTAAATAAATAAATGGATAAGTAAATAAAGAAAATGTATAAAGAATCCCATTTTCAAACGTGTTTGTATTTTACTTTCAAACTTGTAATCTTTTATTTTACATTTTGTGTTTTTATGCAAAGGGAGCACATCGGAGATTGTCTTGTACAAAAAAGGCTTCCTTTTTTCTTTTTTCATTTTTTTTTTTTTTTGAGACGGGATCTCTCTCTGTTGCCAAGGTTGAAGTGCAGTGGCCAGATCTCGGCTCACTGCAGCCTTCACCTCCCAGGTCCTAGCAATTCTCCTGCCTCAACCTCCCATGTGGCTGGGATTACAGGCACACGCCACCATGCCCAGCTAATTTTTGTATTTTTCCTAGAGATGGAGTTTCACCATGTTGGCCAGGCTGGTCTCAAACTCCTGATCTCAGGTGATGCACCCACCTTGGCCTCCCAAAGTGCTAGGATTACGGGTATGAACCACCACTCCTGACCTTCCTTTTGAAGACTTAAATTAACTTAAATTTAATATTTTATTTTACTGATGAGAAATACAGTGATTATTGTGCTTTCTGAACTTCCTTTCTTTCTCAAGGGATGCTAGTTGCCACTAAAATCTCATCTCTTCATTTCTTGGGCATTATGGCTGCCAAACCAGAGTAAATTTCCCAGACTTCCTTGGTTTGGGATTTGGCTATGTGACTGTGAATAGGAGTGATATGCACGCACATTTCTAAGCCCAGGTCTGCGGTCTTTGGTTGAACACATTCTCTTCCTGTGAGGTGACCCAGTGTCCACTGTGTAGACAACAACATTACCTGATATGGTTTGGCTGTGTCCCCACCCAAATCTCATCTTGAATGGTAGCTCCCATAATTTCCACTTGTTGAGGGAGGGAGCCGGTGAGAGATAATTGAATCACGGTGGGAGGTTTCCTCGTTCTGTTCTCCTGGTAGCGAATAAGTCTCATGAGACCTGATGGTTTTGTAAGGGATTTCCCCTTCCACTTGGCTCTCATTCTGTCTTGTCTGGTGGCATATAAGATGTGACTTTTGCCTTCCACTGTGATTGTGAGACCTCCCAGCCGCATAGAACTGTGAGTCCATTAAACCTCTTTTTCTTCATAAATTATCCAGTCTCGGATGTGTCTTTATCAGCAGCATGAAAACAGACTAATACCCTACCATAAAGAACATGGCAAGGTGGTGACTTGAGACCTGGATCCCTCTAAGACTGTAATCAACAGTTCTCCATCGATCTGGGCCAATCTCACTGACACTTGGACATGAGAGAGAAATAAAATGGTATCATTTTTCTTTTAAACCCCTCAATTAGATCTATTTTTAGAAAATGGTTTATATCAGCATTTGATGTAAAGAGGTTCCTCTAAAATCCCTCAAACATTGCAGCTCCTTCAACCAGGAATTGAAATTCTTAAGACATATCTAATGGTTTTTTTGTAACCAGAATTTAGAAAAAGGCCTGACACACAATTAAAAAAAAAAAAAACCCAAAACCCAAACATATATGTCTATGTATGTGTGTGTGTGTATATACATTATATATATAGGCATATATATGCCTAAAAAGAATGTATTCAACAATTATTAAAATGAAACTTACTTAAGGTCACATAGTCAATTGCCTCAGAACTAAACAGAAGCCTTTATGTTTTCAACATATTGTTTTAAATTTTTTGCAGAGATGGGGGCTCACTATGTTGCCTAGGGTGATTTTGAACTCATGGCTCAAACGATTCTCCCCCCTCGGCCTCCCAAAGTGCTGGGATTGTAGGCATGAACCACCATGCCTGTCTCAATTATTTTTGAGATGTCCTCAACCCAAATCTCACGTTTTTTAATCCTGAGAGAAGCAAAAACATCAATTTTAGCCTTGGTAATACAATTTTGTCCTATACGTCTCTAAGACATATTGTTTGGCATATCCTTCCTGCTGATATTAATTAGTATCAGCTAGCTAGTACTAACAGACGATTGCCAGACTTATGTTTTCATAGCAGACACAACATCTTGGTTTGTCAAATGTATTACAATTTCGGAGAAAAGAAAACAAGCTACCCCAGTTACGTTTTGCCATTTGTCTGACACTTTCATTATCCTTGATGCAATTCCTATCACATGCTATCTTGTTGTAAAAGCCATTTCTGTCAAATTAATTTAGGGAGGACTGGTGGAAAATGAAATTAAAAAAAAAAAGCAAAAAAAAAAAAAACCCTTCTTCATCTACTCCTACCACCTGGAAAATCAGCAGAGAAACATAATTTTATTATATTTTAAATTAAATCAGATTCTGGGCTTACTGTTTCTGACATAATCCAATGTCAAATGGAAGAGCTGCACCCATCGCTGACCATGTAGGAGCACACTCGATTCATGGAAAATCAATTTCGGCTCACAGCCGTGTGGTTCTTTATGATGCCCCATTAGGATTTCTTTAATTTTTGTAAATCTAGTGACTTATTTATTTAGATGCCATCAAAAAGAAAACCTCTTCAGTTCAATAAAATCCTTATCTAGAAAGTGAGCTGGGCTCTAGTCACAATCCCACCCTTATTAGGAAATCCGTAGTTTCCACTTAGTGCATAGCCAAAGAAAAAGAACAGAATAAAAAGCTTCTGAAGCACCTCTGTCACCATTGTCTTTAATTTTGATTCTCTTCTTTCATTTATAAATTACATTATATAAACAGAACTATGACATGGCAATTGCCAGAGAGGATTAAAAATCAAACAACCAAAACTATCCATGTGAACACATTTTCCAGTCTAGACTAAGGTACAGGGTTAACTCTTGATTTTCTAGTCCTCATAGTTTGCCACTGATGAAAGATCCTATTGAAGCTGACAACCTGAGAAGCAGATAATGTAATCAAGGCAGTAAAAGTTGAGAGATAACACAGTTATCTCTCTATAACACAGATGAGTTTTGGATGGTGTTATTAGAAATGGAGCTATTACCACCGAGGCAAAAAAAAGAGCAAAATATGAAAGAAAAAAAGTTCATGAAGCCAAAGTGAGAAGAAACAATTACATTTTGGATAAATATTTATTTAAGGGCTGTAATCCCAGCTACTCGGTAGGCTAAGGCAGGAGAATCACCTGAACTCAGAAGGTAGAGGTTGCAGTGAGCCAAGATCGAGCCACTGCACTCCAGCCTAGGCAACAGAGTGGGATTCTGTCTCAAAAAGAAAAGAAAAACATGTCAAACTTGATAAACAACTAAATATACAACTGGATCTTTATGCATTTCCTTGGTTAAAAGTTATTTTTGTCAGGGAAAAAGCCAGATATAATTTACTAATCAGTTAAATAATTCTGATAATATAACTCAGAGCTTTGGTTCATCTTTCTCATACAGTATTGATAGCTTCATTGAGATATATTTGTCGTTATAAAATGAATCTATTAAAGTGTTCAGTGTGTTTAGTGTATTCACAGAGTTGAGGAGCCATCACCACAATCTGAGTTTAGAACATTTTCAAGGAGGCAAAAAGAAGCCCCATATGAATAGCAGCCCCTCCCTGCCTCCCACCATTCGTCCCTACCTGCTGTAAGTAACAGCTAATGTGCTTTCGGTGGCTATGATCTTTCCTATTCAGAACCTTTTGCATAAATTGAATCACACAGTATGTGGTCTTTAATGACTGTTTTTTATCACTTAGCTAATGTTTTCAAGGTTCATTCATGTTGTAGCATGCATCAGTACTTCACTAATACTCTTTGAAACATTTCTGAATAATATTTCACTGTTTGGATACACTGCATTTTGCTAGCTACTCATCAGTTGATGGACTTTTAAGCTATTTCTACCTTTTGGCCACTGTAAATAACTATGTTATGAACATGTGTGTATAAGTCTTATGTGGTCATATATTTTCATTTATCCTGGGTATATAACAAGAAGTAGAATTTCTGAGTTACACAGTAAATCTATGTTTACCATCTTGAGAAACTCCAAACTATTTTCTAAAATTTTTGCACCATTTTATGTTCTCATCAGCAATGATTTGCCACATTCTTGCCAATACTTGGTAAGATTTTTAAATTTTATCCATCCTAGTGGGTGCAAAATAATATCTTGTTATTGATTTAATTTGCATTTCTCTGAAGACTAATGATGTTGAGCATATTTTATGTGTTTAATGAACATATGAAATATATATTATGTATATTCTTTGGGGAACTAACTAGTCAAATCTTTTACCTGTTTTTAAACTGACTCATCTTTTTATTGCTGAGTTTTAAGGATTTTTTTATACATTCTGGATATAAGTGCCTTATTAGATATATAATTTACAAATACTTCTTTCCCATTCTGTGGGTTATTTTTTCTTTCTTGGTGGTATACTTTGACACAAAAAAGTTTTTAATTTTATGGAGTAAAATTTATCTACCTTTTTTTATGTCATTTGTGCTTTTGTTATCATATTAACTAAGCCATTCCCTAATCTAAGGTCACTCAGAGTTTTGTAATTTTAGCTCTTGCATTTAAGTTAGGTCTACGATTCCTTTTTAGTTAATTTTTGTGTATGGAGTGAGATGAAGATTCAACTTTATTAAAACATATGGATATAGAGTTGTCTGAGAATATTTGTTGAAGAAGATATTCTTTTTTCAATGACATGTCTTGGTACTCTTGTTAAAATCAATCATAAATATTCTCTGGACTCTCAATTCTGTTCCACCGATCTACATGTCTATTTTAATGCCTGTGCCACACTTTCTCAATGATTGTAGTTTTGTAGTAGGTTTTGAAATGAGGAACTATGATTTCCTCCCCTTGATCTTTTTCAAGATTGTTTGGCTATTCTGGATATGTTGCGTTTTTATATGAATTTTATAATCAGCCTGTTGATTTCTATTAAAAAGGGTAGGATTTTCTTTTTATTATTATTATACTTAAATTCTGGGGTACATGTGCAGAACTTGCAGGATTGTTGCACAGGTCCACACACGCCATGGTGGTTTGCTGCCTCCATCCCCCCATCACCTACAGCAGGCATTTCTCCCAATTTTATCCCTCCCTAACCTCCCCACCCCCTGCTATCCCTCCCCTAGCCCCTCAACCCCCCAACAGACCCCAATGTGTGATGGTCCCCTCCCTCTGTCCATGTGTTCTTATTGTTCAACACTCACCTATGAGTGAGAACATATGGTGTTTGGTTTTCTGTTCTTGTGTCACTTTGCTGAGAATGATGGTTTCCAGATTCATCCACGTCCCTGCAAAGGACATGAACTCATCCTTAAAAAAAAGGTAGGATTTTCATAGAACTCAGATTGCATTTAATTTGTGGATCAATGTATAACTTTGGGTTCTCCAGAGAAACAGAATCAATAGGAAATATAGAATTACTGTAAGAAATCGACTCATACAATTATGGAGACTTTTAGTCAGCAATCTGAGGTGATTGTGTAACTTAAAACAACAGAGTAAGGATTAATACTAACTTAATTATAATAGAATGCAAAGCTTTGCTCCAATATATCTCAGTTTTCTGCTTCCTCCTTTGCACAATTATTATTATATAGATTATACATATATATATATATATATATATATATATATATATATATATATATATATATTTTAGACAGAGTTTCACTCTGTCACCCAGGCTGGAGTGCAGTGGCATGATCTTGGCTCACTGCAACCTCCCCCTCCTGGTTTTGAGCAATTCTCCTGTCTCAGCCTCCTGAGCAGCTGGGACTACAGGTGCATGCCACCATGCTTAGATACTTTTTGTATTTTTAGTAGAGATACAGTTTCACCATATTGATCAGGCTGTTCCTGAGCTCCTGACTTCAGGTGATCCACCCACCTTGGCCTCCCAAAGTGCTGGGATTACAGGTGTGATCCAACGCACCTGGCTTTAGATTATACTTTTAAACATTATAAATATATAAACACAAGTTTTTAAATTTTTTTAACTTTTATTTTAGGTTTGAGCATACATGTGAAGGTTTGTTAAGCAGGTAAACATGCATTATGGGGTTTGTTGTACATATACATTACCCAAGTATTAAACCCAGTACCCAATAGTTATATTTTTTGCTTCTCTCCCTCTTCCTACCCTCTCCTCTCAAAGAGACCCCAGTGTCTGTTGTTTTCTTCTTTGTGTTCATAAGTTCTTATTATTTAGCTCCTACTTATAAGTGAGAACATGTGGTATTTGGTTTTCTCTTCCTGCATTAGTTTGCTAAGGATGATACCCTTCAGCTCCACCCATGTTCTTGCAAAAGACATGCTGTCATTCTTTTTTATGGCTGCCTAATATTCTACAGTGTATATGTACCACATTTTCTTTATCCACTCTGTCACTGATGAGCATTTAGGTTGATTCCACATCCTATGCTATTGTGAATAAACACAGTTCTTAATTATTGCCTCATACAGTTGCCTTTTGAAACAAGGGATAAGAAAAGCATTACAAACATAATAAATATGTTTATATTGTCTTTTATCATGCCCATGTAGTTAATTTTATTGGTCCTCTGTGTATTTTTGTGTGGATTCAAGTTACCATCCAGTCCTTTTCTCTCAGTCAGAAGGAACTCCCTTTACTATTTCTTATAGTATAGATCAGCTAGTACGAAATTCTTAGTTTGTATCTTTCTGAAAATATTTTAATTTCTCCCTCACTGTTGAAGAGAGTTTAGCTAGATGTGGAAATCTTGGTTGACAGTGCTTTTCTTTCAGTACTTTGAAGATATCATTCCACTGTCTTCTAGTCTCCATGGTTTCTAATAAGAAGTTAGTCATTAATCTTATTGAGGATACTCTGTGATAAGTCGTTTTTCTCTTCCTAATCTCGATTTTATTTTTTTCTTTGATTTTTATTAATTTGATTGTGATATATCTAGCTATGAATCTTTCTGAATTTTATCTACTTAAATCTTGTTGAGCTTCTTTAAAGTGTTGATTCAAATTTTTCATCAAATTTGAAAAGCATTTGGCATATTTTTGTAATACTTTTCTGCCCTCTTCTGTTTTATTTTTCTGGGGTTCTCATGTATATGTTGGAACATGTAATGGTTTCTGACAAATGTCTGAGGACTTTTTCATTTTTTGATCATCCTTTTTCTCCTCAATTCTTTTGCCATCTTTGCAGACTGGATAGTATCAATTGATCTATCTTCAAGTTCACTGATTCTTTCTCCTCCCAGCTCAAATCTGTTGTTGAGTGCCTCTAATAAATATTTCATTGCGGTTATTATAGTTCTGAATTCCAGAGGTTTTTTAAAGAATAATTTTTTCTCTATATTGATGTTCTCTATTTAGACAGGCATCATTGTCCTACTTTCCTTCAGTTCTTTAAACATATTTTACTTAAAAGTCTTTGTCTTCTAGAAACACAATCTGGGCATCCTCATGAATATTTTCTGTTGGCTCTTTTTTTTTCCTATGAATGTGCCATATGTTTCTATTTCTCATATTTTTTGTTGTTGAAGACTGGACATTTTAGATGTGTTGTTGCAATGCTGGTATCAGATTCTCCTGTTCCTGTAGGTTTGTTGTAGCTGATTTATTGTTTTTGCTATTGTTTTTCTTATTTCTGCTTATTTGTTTAGTGACTTCCCTGGACTAATTCTGTAGATTTTTGTATTCTCAGCAGTGTATGGTGTTTGAGTTATCTAGTAATTTTTTTTTTCCTTAAGTTCTTGTTTTTATTTTTAAGGCCGGCTTCCTAGGGATCACACTGAGATCTATATGTGGTCAGCCAATAATCAGATTTTTTAAAAAATGCCTTGCCTTTTTATCTCTACCCTTTGCAAAAGGAATCTGTATGAGAAGGCAAGCCATCAAACTACAGGGAATTAAGGAAACAGCCTTCCTCTCACTTCCTGCTTGTACATGGCCTCAAAGTCAATCAGAGGTGAGTGACTGGTGCCTTCTCCTGTCCCAGTTTTTTTTCTGGGCTTCCCCACTACTTTTTAACCCCCTAGAAATATGTGGAAGTTTTTCAAAGTTTTCCATGGTTGTCTAATTTTCCTGGATTTTCCTTTTAATTCCCAGCCAGCCTCTTGTTTGCCTCAGCTGAAATCATAGCCTTTCATTTAGGCAGCTTAGATGCTGCTGGGAAGGAGCTGAGCTGAGTCAAATCACGTCACCATTATGCTCTGAGAATAAAGATTTCCCAGGGAGCTGAAAACGTGGACAAAATATTGACTGTGTTCTGGAAGTGATGCCTTTAAAGAAGATCTATAAGTAGTCAGCTCTCTCTTGCCTTCGTTATTGCTGGCTTTTGTCTACCATCCCACTGAGTCGGGGCAGGAAGGGACATGTGAATATCTCCAAGTTAAAACTTCACAGAGTTCCCTCCCCGTAACCCAAATCTAATACTTTTGCTTGAATAGATGGTTTTCAGATTGCTATGTGCTTTGGTCAATTGACAAGAGTTTTAAATTGGTTGACTTCAATATTTTTTTCCTGTACAGTTCTGCATTGTTTAATGACAGGGGTATATTCTGAGAAACGTGTAGTTAGGTAATTTTGTCAGTGTGAGAACATACAATGCACTTATACCAATCTAGATGATATAGCCTACTACACATCTAGGCTATATGGTATAGTCTATTGCTCCTAAGCTGCAAACCTGTACAGTATGTTACTGTACTGTATACTGTAAGCAATTGTAAAACAATGGTAAGCATTTGTGTATTTAAACACATCTAAACATAAAAAGATACAATAAAATCATGGTACTAAAATCTTATAAGACCACTCTCCTATATGCAATTTGTTGTTGACCAAAAAATGACTGTATTTTTTGTTGTTTTAGAGGGAGAGCAAGTTCACCATGGTTCTTACTGCCAGTACGGAAATTGATCCCTTCTCATACAATTTATCAATTTGCTTTGGCATTTCATTTAATTAATCAGTGCTATGTTTTAAATTTTCAGCAGATATACACAGTGTACCACACACATTTATAGCTAATTGCTGAACTAGAATCTCAGGGCATAAAATTGCATGCAAGGCTACAAGTCTATGCCTTCTTTAGGGATGAGTGTCTGAAAGCTATGAAGTCTAGATCTGAGATAGTCAACCTTACCGAGAATCTCTCAGTGATAAAATATGGGCAGAGAGATTGTAAAGGATGAGTTTCATGGACACTTCGATGACTGATTACCAATCTTCAACTTCCACCCAGATGGGTCCATTTAACTATTCCTGTGTAACAAACTATCCCCAAACATAGTGACATAAAATAATAACCATGTTATTAATGTCACAATTTTTTGGGTCAGAAATTCAGGCAGGGCTCAGATGAGCTATACTTCTACACCGCATGGGATAACTAACTGAGTGCTATTTTTCTGGTGACCAATATGCTATCCATCTGATCCGGTCCACGATGGCATTATTCACATGCTTCGTGCCTGTGTCGGGTGAGTGGAATGACAGCCTCCTCTGGATCACTCTGTCTTCCTTTCCCTGAAGTCTCAGGATCTCTCCATACGATCTCTTCTGCAGCATAGTCAGACCTCTTATTTCATGGCTCAGAGCTTCCCCAGAGGGAAAGGGAGAAACTGATCATCATTTTAAATCAGCCTCAGAATTGGAATAGCATCATTTCCATGAACTCTATTGGTTAAAGCAGTCAAAGGCCAGTCCAGGGTAAAGGGGAGGTGAAATAGACCCTACTTCTAGAAAGGAAGAATGTCAAAGAATGTGGTGACATCTTTGATCTGCCACATAGCCTATCTTTGGTTTGAAAAATGACACATAAAGAACTTAGCAATTCTCTGGGCTCAGGACTGAGAATATCCCTGTGAATCTCTCATCACAAAGGGGCTTTGTGGCATCCTTAATAACCCTGAGAATTTGGTTTCTCCAGTCAAATATTTTTCTGATTCATTGAGCATGACAATAGCACCAACCTTTTGAGAATTACTAAAGCCTCAGTAACAGCGAGACAAAGCCTGCACTTTTCAAAGGTATAAGGAGAAGCAGCCACCCAGCATTTGAAGACATTTCCAAATATGATGTTTTTTGACCTCCCTTTCGAGAATCAGGTACAGTCATTGCTGGCACACAATGTTCTCATAAATACTAGTTCTCCTCTCCTGCTGGACCACCTAGCAGCAAAGTCTCCCTTACTCAGCTTCGAGGATAACACAGCCTTTAGGAGAAATGTAGCTTCATTTCCTTAGTCTCACTTTGCTAGATTTTCTTAATGTTTCATATTTTTGTACACACATCTGCCTGGTTACGCCATGCCCTTTGTCTTGATTGGTAACAGTTTTGTTCAAATAGAACTCTCAGCTTTTTCCTTTCCTGATCATGAGGAGTCTTACAAGGAATATATTCATATAGTTCTAATCCTCAAAATCTAAAAAGGCTCTAATACTTTCCTTCAACTGAGCAACTCCAACAGGGCATGGACTGAAACAAAAATAGAAGCTTATTTATTGCTTGTCTTGTCAGCAGAGCAGATATTCACCTGACAGCCTTAACTTTTTGATTCCTAACAAAAAGACTCTTTACATATCCTTTCTTGGACAGTAGAGCTAATTTCCCAAAGGGTAGGTTTGTGTGTGGTGGGAGGGAAGCAGATCTCTGAAACAGGGAAGTAAATTAATTCCCTACCCACCGCTGAACCTTTCATGTTTCCACAGTGACTAATCCTCTCAAGGGTGTAATACTGGTAGAATTTGTACTAGACTAGAAACAAAAATATCACAAATGTAATACTGAATAGCAGCTTCTCCTTGATATTGAACCCTACTCTGTGGCAGGCACTGTAATTTTTACTGGAGACGTAATGGAAAACAAATTCAATATAGCTTCTAAATCATGCAGTTGACATTGCAGTAAGAAGGAAAAAAACCCCATATAATTAAAACAATGTGTATAGTATTATAACATATGATGATTCAAAGTAAAGAAAATCGAATCTGTAAGAGTACACGAAGAGAACTCAATCTAGATTGGATACAAGAAGGCTTCTTGAGAGAGTGACCACTGAGGCTCAGAAAATGATACCCCAAAGTGGGGTGCTTGGGAGGCTGCACACTTTGAGCTAAAGGAAATTAAAAGACCTTAGAAGCAGCCTCAGAACCAAGGACTTTCTGACCTTCTCCTGTTTCTCTCCCCAAGTGCAGGATTGAACTCTCCCTGAAGTTGCTCTTCTGAAGCTCCTCCAGAAGGAACACGACTACATTGGATCCACTCCCTGAGATTCCATGAACTGGGGGATATTAAACTCACATTACAAAAAGCAAGACCGAAGAATGTCATCACACTTAGACAGACTTTGTTACAAACTATTTTCTGCTCTTTTGTCCATTCAACTACTAGAGAGAATCATTTACAAACTCCTGTCTGTTCTTCGGGCCCATTCAGTGCCACTGAAAATCATTTGACTACCTCTCAAAATTGCCTACAGACCCCATTTCCCTCTCCTTATAAAGAATGCATGTAAACTCATCCATCTGGTCCTTCTTTGAGTCTCATATTTTACATGGCTCCCATGCACTCTTGCACATCAATACATTTGTATGTCTTTTCTTCTGTTAATCTGTCAGTTTATTTCAGCAGACTTGAACCTTTGGGGGGGTGGGGAAATTCCAGTCACTCTTATAGGATATTTGACATGAAAGCTAAAGAAAGAGTAGGAGGTGATTAAATTTAAAAAAGAGAGAGAGAGAATTCTGGACAAAGGCAATAAATATACAAAGAAAGTGATATGGAAGAAAAAATGTCACGTTTGAGATACTGAAAAGAGACCCATAGGGCTCAAGCACAGAGAGCAAAAGAGAAAGTCCAATAAGATGGTGTTGGAAAAGTTATACGCCAAGTCATGAGCAGCCTGAAGGCCATGGTAAGTATTCTCATCTTTATTATAAACGAAATAAACTTCCATTTAAGCAAATTATACCTAAGAATGGTATAATTATAACTATAATTTAGGACAAAAAATATCATCTAGCTGATATGTGAATGAGAGAGATGATTGGTGCTAAACTGGCCTTGACAAATCAAATTGCAGATATTTTTCCCCAAAGGTATGGATGTGTAGAAAAATCAATGGAAGCTGCTAATCAGTTGAATATATGGGATATGATAAAAAGATCGAGATGTTAAAAATGGCAGCCAAAAAGTTAAGAGTGACTCAATTCATTCA
This sequence comes from Alouatta palliata, assembly GCA_004027835.1. Lineage (NCBI taxonomy): Eukaryota > Metazoa > Chordata > Mammalia > Primates > Atelidae > Alouatta > Alouatta palliata. The sequence continues at coordinate 39,963 of PVKV010012453.1, read as the reverse complement.
AAATTAACTGGATGCTGGATTGGATATTGCTGGGGTATGAGGGAAAAGGATGAAAGTGTTAAGCCACCTCAAGATTTCTATCTTTGGCAGAGGAAAAGTAGGATTGGGTTTTTCTTGAGTGGGGTTGATGTCGGTTGGGTGTGACATTGGCGAGAGTGTTTTTACAGTGTCGAACTATGAAATCTAAACTAGATAAAGACAGAAGTAAAGAAACTAGAGGAGTAAAAGTTTAGACCAGTTTTAAAAGAGCAATAAACTAGATTTCCTGATGGTGTTGACACAAGGGAAAAAGCAAGCCAGATGGAGGGAAGATTGTGGTTAAAGAGCACAAACTTTGAATCCATGATTTGTGAAGCTTCTGCTTACCTATTTTCTTATTTGACCAAAGTGAGTTAGTTATATGGAACACTGAACAAAGACGAGGAGTGTGGAAATTTGGTGTTTGGGGTTTACGGGAGCTGATTTCTTTCACAGACAGTAATCCTCATAAAGTAAGTAAGAGAGGAGAGCTGACCCCATGACCTCAACCCATAAATACTGTCAACCTGAAATAATCAGAAAGATAAGAATCCAGGTCTACAAGTTTATTCAAGCACAAAATTTAAGGATGACCACCTGGAAAATACAGGCTCCAACAGAATAAGGTCAGTGCTGTGAAGAGAAAAAGTTAAGATTTTGCTTACATAGATATAAACAAAGAAGATTAGCAGAATTACAACATTTTCCTTACAAGGTTGCTCTACAAGTTACAGTTATTTAATTGGTTACAGCTTGTTCCTTTCTGAAAAAGGTATACTTAATATCTCTTGAGCAATATGATAGTCTTTTGTGCTATCTGTTCTGAGCTGCTGTGAGAGAAGAAATAAGAAAGTTAATCTACAATGAGGTTCAAAAATTAAGAGGGGAAATGTCTTACTTCTGGTGCCACTTAGTCTTTTACTATATTTTACAAAACAATCTAGGTAAGGAAAAAGTTAATTTATTGTCAGAGTAACAAAGACTGTAGCTGCCTGTTACATGACTTAGGTCCCACAATCACATTTTCTTTAAGGCTCAAATAATTTTAGGTTCCAACAGCTTTTTTGAATTATTTATTTCACAGCATAAACATCAAAATCATAGGGACAATTTTCCAAACTACACATACCTCATATGTCCCAACTGCACCTTCTGACCAAGTTCCAAGTATGCAGCTACACTTTCCCCAAATTCTCCACTGAAAATCATTGCTTTAATTGAATCACTCTTTCTGAAAGTGATACTTTTTATTTTTTTATTTTTATTTTTTTTATACAGAGTCTCCCTTTGTTGCCAGGTTGGAGTGCAGTGGTGTGATCTCGGCTCACTGCAATTTCCATCTCCCAGGTTCAAGCCATTCTCCTGCCTCAGCCTCCTGAGTAGCTGGGATTACAGGTGCGCAACCACATCCAGATAATTTTTATGTTTTTAGTAGAGACAAGGTTTCATCATGTTGGCCAGGATGGTCTCGATCTCCTGACCTCGGGATCCACCCACCTTGGCCTCCCAAAGTGCTGGGATTACAGGTGTGAGCCACCAAGCCCAGCCTGAAAGTGTAAGTTTTATCCTTCAATAATGTTGAAGAGGACAGAAGAGGTTGAGAACTTCTGCACTACATCAAACTACCAAAGAGAAAAGAGAATGAACAGTGTATATATTTGGACACATTCACCAGCTTTTCTACCTTTATATCTTCCACACATGGCAGAGTGCCTTGCACAGTGGAAGACTAGAATATGCCACCCCAAAATATCCTCTTTGGCATAAGGATTATTTTGAGCTGATTATTTTGGGAAACAGCAAAGACAGGAGAAATTCTGAAAACAGAGTAGAAGTTTCCTTTTGTAAGAAGAATTTCCATCTATAAAGGAAATCTTCATTTGTAAGGGTATCTCCCTTTCTGTACAAGGAAGAGAAGCATGACTCTAAATCATAAGAGAATCTTATCAATGGAAAAGGAACTTAAATCTGCATAATATACTTTACCCTTGTCTGCTGTGCTTTTCTTGGTTACTTCCATAATGGGTTCCCCACACACATTTTTGTTTTTGTTTCAACTGAAGATGATATTTAAGCCTGAATTCTAAGCCAACTTTTGAGATTTACTCATTTTTCTGGGTATCTTCCACGTATATTTGAGGTATCATGTAATACATGTTTGCATGCTTTTCTCTTATTAATCTGTCTTTTGTTACTGGGAGTTCCCGCTAAGAACTCAGAAAGAGTAGAGGGAAAATTATTTTTTCCACCTCTATGCATATAATATATGCTCAATAAACATTCTTAAAATTAAATTCCGGATTATATTGATAACAGAGCTGGCAATAAAGTTTCAGCTACTTGGGAGGCTGAGACAGAAGGATCACTTGCACACAGGAGGCAGAGGTTGCAGTGAGCCAAGATCGTGCCACTGAACTCCAGTCTGGCAACAGAGTGAGACTCCCTCAAAAAACAAAACAAAACAAAAGATCTTTCCTCCTTTCTATCACCACCCTTTTTTCTCTAATGTTAGCATTTAAAATAATTGAACTGAAAAAAATATAATTCGAAGTCCTTCTGAGAGCACCTTTGCAAAGTTTATGATAGTAAGAGAAGTCTGTCATGGCTGACTCTTTCTTGCTTCTAGCCTCACAGGTTGGCTGTCATTACCCATTCCTGGGCATAGGCCAAGCTAGACATGGGAGGAATTTAGTTTATAGTTTAACTTGCAACCAAGAAGGATAATGATCTTTCCCTAAAACTAAACCCTCTCTTGCTCAGGGACTGAAAACCAACAAAAGGCCACAAGATAAGGATTGTGGGAGGGGCCTGAACTGCACCTAAAATGTAGGTGTAGTTTCTATAATCCCTTACTGCACAGGAGTCATGTGGCCAGAGGTCACAAGAATTGTGACTTCCTCAATTGCTCCTGTAGATAACATCACCATCGTAGAATTTAAGATTGGTCTTTTGAGATGCTTCTCAGACTTTTGCATCCTGGCAACTGATCCCACCTGGACTCATGACTCATGACTCAACTGGTCCTGTGGCCCCACCTCAAGGTGGACTCAGTGTATGTACATCATTTTTCATACCTGTATGATTTTATTCCTAACCAATCAGCAGCACCCATTCTTTAGTCCTCTGCCTACCAAACTATTCTTGAAAAACCCTAACCTCCAAGTCTTTGGGAGGCTGATTTGAGTGATTACTCCAGTCTTCCCACTCAGTGGCCTCACATTAATAAACTCTCTATTGCAAGAGCACGGTCTGAGTGAATTGATTTTGTATTTGCAGTAAGCAGGAAGAATCTGTCTGGCAATTATGCATCCAATAATGCTTCACTTCTTTTCCATACCTGGCCAATTTACTCTTCTCCAAGAACTCTGAGTCATCCTCATATTCTCTGGAAATTCCAATTTTGATCAGTTTCCTCTCAAACCATGCCTTCAAGAACTCAGCCTCAGCTTCAAGATTACACCTTTCCTTTCTTGCTTCTAGAAAAAGTCTGATGCCCTCAAGCACCTGCTCTTTCTCAGTTGTGGTGAAGCTCTGATGAACCTAAATTACGTAAGGTTGGAATTGCCTGATAGAATTTATTAAAATATTTTGGAAATATTTTTATATAAAATGGAAAGTGAAGACACAGAATCAGAATGGGAGAAACAGAGGGAAAAAGAGAAAGCATGGAAGAAAGAAAGTAGAAAGGAAGGAAGGGAGAAAAGGAGGGAGAAAGAAGATGAAATCATGGTATAAGCCTGAAGTCATGTACAGCCAGTAGAGATGGAGATTTGTTGAATATTTAAGATGTATAACCTGAAGATTATGTCCCCAAATTAGATAAGCATGAGCAATACGTAAAGGTGAAATAACATGATCCAACCAAGGTGAAATAACATATTTAAGATCATGCAGGGATGCAGAGACAAAACTATATTTTGATTTTCTCAGCTTTCTCCACCTTATTCCAGGTTATATTGGAAGCTTTGTCAATGAATAGCCATGTTTTATTATTCCTGCCACAACTCCATCACAGCACTCAGGACATAGTAGTTATAAATAAATGCTTACCTGGAAAAAAAAAAAAGCATATCAATCGTGGAACGAGTCTGGATGTGGGGGAATTTGTGATATAGGAAACTGGGCTGGATATTTAGTGATTGTAAGCAATGGTTTATTTATCTCAAACTTTTCAGGAAAGTTTCAGCCTCAAACAACAGGTTTTAATTTGTATAAATGAAAGTTCCAGAGCTTAGCTGAACCCTATGAAGAAGGTACCATTATTTTCTTCATTCTATGGTTAGGAAAAGTGGGACACAGAAGAAGCAAATCACTTGCCCAAGGCTCATATTTAGCAAATAGTGGAACAAGGATTTGAATCTCGTGATTCGGGCTTCTGCAGAGATTATGTTATTAACCAGTACACTATAATATCCCACACTCAAACATCTTCTGTAGGCTTCGGTCTACTTGCAGCTAAGTGTATCTCTTTAAATACCTTGTTTGATATTGAAATGAAACAGAATGCTGAATTGGAATTAGGATTTCATCACCATCAACATTTAAATGCGGTGAGATATTGTTGAAGCTTTACATAGATTAATTATCTCATTTAATCCATGCACCACCCCTCTGGAATAAATATTTTTATAATATCTCTACTCTGCAAACACTGCTAGTAACTGGCAAATGCAAACTCAGGCAATCTGACACCAAAGTATGTGTTCCTAACTAATGAAATACACCATTTCCCTGGAAAATATGCCAGATAATTGTACTGGGTCTTGCTAAACATGGAAACGTACCAAACAGCATGTCATAGGGATGATTCTGATTTCTATGTCATAATGTTGTTGCTTGAGTCACCTGAATAAAGATTTTTTTCAGGGAGCATCAATGCTCAGCTGCAGAAAGAATTGGCTTATAATAAATCTATATGCTTCACCATTTAAAGTGTTGTTAAAGTAGGATCGTTGTGTCCTTGGTATAGGGGGAGGCGAAAGGTACTATGATGCTGTGAACATATGTCAATATTCAATAGCATTCAGTGAATTAATGATCCTTAAACAGAAAAGTGATACTAAACAGAGGACGGTGGTGAGCAGGAGTGATAACTCATGACCCTACGATCACAGCTCTGTGCCTGTGTATGTACCAAAAAATAAGAAAAAAGATGCCCTGTGATTGATGTTTATGGGAGAAATACAATCTTGAAAATTCTGAAGCACTGCATCTTCTGCATCTGCCCTCTTCTTTCCACGCTCAGTAGAAGTTCTTTGATGTTCTGTGTCCTCAACTACAATGAATCACAAAGACAAGGAAAACAATCTATCATATTCTGTTTGCAGCCAGTAAAGGATGATCTGTTGAGAGGCTGAATTTCCCAAGATCCTGTATAAAATCAATCTCATAGAAATGTTTCATTGATCATATTTAGTACCAGTTGGAAATTACAAGCTATCTCATTGGTAGAAGCTTTGCCTGTGATCATACAACCTGAAGGTCTTTGTTTTTTCCAAGAGACTCAGGAGTCTCATAAAGGCAGCATCAGAAATTCTGCAGAAGCTCTAGAGTTTGATCTCTGCTTGTGGCAACAGATGTAATTACCGAGTAGAGGAAAGAGATAGAGATTTTGAAAAGAAAAACGATGATAGGGGCTTGGAAACATTTTATGAAATTATCGTGAGAGTTCTACCAGCTCTGTTTGCCAAAATTCTAATATTCAGGCAGAATTAAAGAGTTTCTAGAAGTCCTGTAGGTTTTCTTAGCTTTCCTTTGGATTACTTGACACCGGCATGAACTCCTTTGTGTTAAAATATCAATCAAAGCTGTTTGTGATTTTCACAGCACTGCAGTGAGAGAGGCAGAGTTCTAGCTGCTACATACTAAATCATCTGATTATGTATTTGTTCTCTTACTGCAAGAAATTGTAGGAGAGACTTAGTAGCTGTTCACCCAACCCACTTACTTCACCTCTGCACAAAGAGCAAGCCTTCATTCCTCAGCTTGTCCTGCAGTTTTCCATGAACAGGTGGTTGAGTTCTAGCCACAGACTTACTTTATTTTATGTGTGGTTTTCTTTCATGTTGCTATCGTTGAATTCTGATTCCATTGTAATTTTTTTTAATTTAAAAAGCTATTACTTTTATAAAAACATATATGTATGTTTATTTTATTCATTATAAAATATTTAATCTGTGAAAAAAGTTAAAAAGAATTTTAAAAAGAATCTCAGAAATAACTATTGTCAACATTTGGGGGAATGTATTTTCAAACACTATAAAGAGAGAGAGAAAGAAAGAAAGAGAGAGAAAGAAAGAGGTTTTCTTTTGCACTTGCTACCTCTGATCTCTCTAGCATTCAATATAATCCAGTCCTCTCCATTACCTAGGAGGCTAGATCACTGTTCTAAGGATTTGGGACCAGTTGATTTGCCAATGCTCTCAACTTTCTTACCTAATTAATTAATTAATTGTAGGGATGGGGTTTTGCTATGTTGCCCAGGTAGGTCTTGAACTCCTGGCCTTAAATAATCCTCTTGCCTTGACCTCTGCAGTAACTGGGCTTGTTTGTATTCATCTTTCTTTCTTTCTTTCTTTCTTTTTTTGAGATGGAGTCTCGCTCTGTCACCAGGCTGGAGTGCAGTGGCACAGTCTTGGCTCACTGCAACCTCTGCCTCCCAGGTTCAAGTGATTCTCCTTCCTCAGCCTCCTGAATAGCTGGGACTACAGATGCATGCCACCATGCCCAGCTAATTTTTGTATTTTTAGTAGAGACGCAGTTTCACCATGTTGGCCAGGAGGGTCTCGATATCCTGATCTCGTGATCTGCCTTCCTCGGCCTCCCGAAGTGCTGGGATTACAGGCATGAGCCACCACGTCCAGCCATCATTCCAGCTGTTTCAGCACTAAGAGGTGCCCTAAGACTGAAAGCCTTTCCTTTAAGATCTAGAAACAGACAAGGTGCTCACTTTTATTACTTCTATTTAAAATAGTACTGAAAGTCCTAACCAGAGCAATTAAACGAGAAAAGTAAATAAATATTTAGAAAAACTTAAAGACTCCATTAAAAAAAAAAAAAAAAAACTCTTGAAAGTGATCAACAAATTCAGTAAAGTTTCAGGACATAAAATCAACATTCAAAAATTAGTAGGATGTATATATGCCAAAAGCAAACAACATGAAAAAGACACTTAAAAAGTAATTCCATTTATAGCAGCTACAAATCAGATAAAATACCTAGAAATAACCTTAACCAAAGAAGTGAAAGTTATCTACAATTAAAATTCTGAAACATTACTAAAAGACATTGAAGAGGATATCAAAAATGGGGAAGATATTCCATATTCACAGACAGGGAGGATCAACATTGTTTAAAATGTCCATATTACACAAAGCTATCTGCAGATTAATGCAATTCCTGCTAAAATACTAATGATATTCTTCACTGAAATAGAAGAAATAATCCTAAAAATATGTAGAAACTCAAGATGCAAAGACTCAGGATACCTCTCATTCAAAAAACAGAAACACTATCCTGAGCTAGAGACACCACACTACCTAATTTCAAATTACACTAAAAAACTTTAGTAACCAAAACAGTGTGGCACTGGCATGAAAACAGACAAAGAGACCAGTTAAACAAAATATAGAACATAGAAATAAATGCATGCGTTTACAGTCAATTTATTTTTGACAAATGAACCAAGAACATACATTGAGAAAATGAAAGTCTTTTTAATAAATGATGCTAAGAAAACACAGATATCCATATGAAAAAGAATGATAATAGACTCTCAACATCACAAAAACTAAATCAAAATGGATTACAGATTTAGACGTCCTTTATTCTTTCTCTTGTCTGATTGCTCTGGCTAGACTTCCAGTACTATGTTGAAGAGGACTGGTGAAAGTGGGCATCCTTGTCTTGTTCCAGTAAAGAAGAAGCGAAACTGTCACTGTTTGCTGACAATATGATTATTTACCTCAAAAACCCTAAAGATTCCTCCATAAAGCTCCTCCAACTGATAAAAAGAATTCAGCAAAGTTTCCAGATGTAAGATTGATGTGCACAAATCAGTATCTCCAAAACCCCAACAACGACCAAGTGGAGAATCAAATCAAGAACTCAACCCTTTTTACCATAGGGGCAAAAAAAGTAAAATACTTAGGAATATACCTAACCAAGGAGGCCAAAGACCTCCACAAGGAAAACTACAAAACACTGCTGAAAGAAATCATAGATGACACAAACAAAATGAAAACACATCCCCTGCTCATGGATGGGCAGAATCAACATTGTGAAAATGACTATACTGCCAAAAGCAACCTACAAATTCAATGCAATCCCCATCAAAATACCACCATCATTCTTCACAGAATTAGAAAAAAAAATTCCAAAATTCATATGGAACCAATAAATTATATATATATATATTATATATACCATATATAGTGTGTGTGTGTATATATATATGCACACACAATGGAATACTACTCAGCCATAAAAAGGAATGAACCAATGGCATTCGCAGCGACCTTGTTGAGATTGGAGACCATTATTAAGTGAAGTAACTCAGGAATAGAAAACCATACATTGTATGTTTTCACTGATATATGGAAGCTAAGCTCTGAGGACACAAAAGCATAAGAATAATACAATGGACTTCGGGGACTTGAGGGGAAGGATGGGAGCGGGGTAAAGGATAAAAGACTCCAAATAGAGTGCTGTGTATACTGCTTGGGTGATGGGTGTATGAAAATCTCATAAATCACCACTGAAGAACTTACTCATGTAACCAAACACAACCTGTACTCCAATAACCTATGGAAAATTAAAAATTAAAGATTACAAAAATAAAGACTGCTTGAATTTGAAAACAAAACAAAATAATGTTTTGTTACAGACTTAAATGTAAGATGTCAAACTATTAAACTACTAAAAAAAAAAGTGAATCAAATTTTCAGGACATTGGTGTGGGCAAAGATTTACTGAGACAAATCCCAAAAGCAGAGGTAACCAAAGCAAAATAGACAAATGGGATCACGTCAAGCCAAAAAGCTTCTACGCAGTAAAGGGAAAAATTAACAAAGTGAAGAGAAAAACCACAGAATAGGAGAAAATATTTGCAAACCACCCATCTGAAAAGGGATTAATAACCAGAATGTATCAGGAGTTGAAACAACTCAATAGGAAAAAAACGGATAATTTTATTTAAAAATTGGCAAAAGATCAGAATAGACTTTTTCCAGAAGAAGGAATACAAATGGCCAACAGGTGTATAAAAAATGCTCAGTATCACTAATCGTTACAGAAATGCAAATTAGACTGTCTAGTTTTTTAAAGATTATCACATAATCATTAGACCAAATGTTTTTCTATTATATTTATGCTTATATCTTTTTCTTCAACTTTTATCTTAAGTTCCAGGGCACATATGCAGGATGTGCAGGTTTGTTACATAGCTAAATATTTATTTTTAAAAGAAATAATTAGGTGTGTCTCTGTTAGCTCTATTGTTTTTCTATTTTCTGATTCCTAGTTTATTATCACTGAGTTTAATCTTCCCGATTTTTTAGCATATAAATATTAACCTGAAGTTTATAATTGATTAGTTATTTTTCCAACTATTCTCATTTATTAGAGACATATTTAACATTTTGAAGCTTCAGCTAAACATAGTGCTAATAAGTTATGTATAATTTCTTCATTGTAATGATTTTCTTAAAAGTTTGTGATTGAAGTTGACTTCCTCTTTGACAAAAGAGTTAATTAGGACAGTGTTTTTAATTTATACTATAATTAATATCCTATACAGTAATTAATATATACTATGCAAAGAAATTAGCACATTTCTTCTTTCTCTTATCCCACCAACTTCTTTCCTATTTTTCTCCATGTATTGTGACACTAGTTATTACTATTGTTGATTATTATATATAAATAAGTATCTATCATAGGTAAATAAGTATATTTTATATTTGCCTTTCATAATGCAGCATTATTTTTTACAAATTATATTTAATGCTTTGTTTCACTGGTTTTTCTTCTCACTACTGATCTTTATGTCATGACTTTCCCATTCATGACATTTTAAGTTCGATAAATCACTTATTTAGTAAAAGTATGTCTGAAACTTTTGTTTTGTGAGCAAGATAGCCGGTCCAGCAGTAACAATGTAATGACAATTTAGAAGTTAAAATAGATTCCTTTTTTTCTCCCATAGGCTTAGACAATGAGGTGAACTTGCCTGGGCCTTTGAATCATTAGCCAAAGATGCAAAGACACGAGGACTGTGAGAAATACTTTCTGGTAACTAAGAAAAAAGTAACTCACTATTTCTGCAGGTCATGGAAAAAGCAGAACTGGCAGTGATTTCCAGAGCCTATAGCTGCTAGTAGTCTTGGTATAAACTATTGTGCCCAGTACTGTTGCCTAAACTGTTTTCTGCCTGTTTCCCAAACCCAGCTTGTCTTGGTCTGTCTTGTGCTGCTATCACAGAATACCTGAAACTGGGTGATTTATAATGAACAGAAACTTATTGGATCATCATTTTGGAGGGTGAAAAGTCCAATATTGAGGTGCCGGCATCCTTCAAGTACCTTCTTGCTTTATCATTCCATGGCAGCAAGGCAAAGAGAAGGCAAGAAAGAGCAAGAGCTCAGACTCACAGCCTCAAGTCATTTTGTAATAGGCATTAATCAATTCATGGAGGCCGAGCCCGCATGAAGTAAACACCTGCCATTAGGGCCCATCTCGCAACATTATTGCATTTGAGATTAAGTTCCTAACACATGCTCATTGGGGGATGCCTTTAAACCATACCACATTTCATCAGTATTCCTAGTGATTCTGTGAGTTACCTAATATCCTAATAATTTTATGTTTTGCTTATATCAGTCAGAGTTGGTTTCTGTTGTTTAAAACCAAGACTTTCTGGACTGCTACCTATACTGATGGGGTTAAACATTCAACATTAAGAAGTTTTTCTGTTTCTTTAGCCTCTCTGTGAACCACAATTTTCATGTGCTGCTCTTCTGCACTAAGAAATAAATATCTAACAAATGCATTCCCTAAAGGTTTGATAGCCAGTCCTCACCCTTGGGCCCAAGATCTTCAAATAAGGTTCAAAGGTTTTGTTTTCGTTTTTTGTTTGTTTGTTTGTTTGTTTGTTTGTTTGTTTGTTTTTTAAAGGGCTCTTTTACATGCTTCCAACTAACATTTATTTTTGTTCAAAAACATTGCTAAACCTTCAGTGAACTGCCTCAATTATTTTTTCCATCAACATTTTATCTAGGAATTTCCCAAAGATTCTGATCTCTCAGAAGAATTCTTTACTGGTTACTAACACTAATGTCAGCGTTTTTCCCCTTTATGCATTTGATTTCATTGACTTTTTGCTGATGATCCAGAAAGTGAGCAGTTTATCTTCCTATCCCATCAGATTTCACTATCCAACCATTTAAGTGTGCTACATAAAGTACCAGGCAAAATAAAAGTATGCTTCAGCTGCATTCATGCCATGCTTATATATCGAGTTAGCTCTTGGATGACTATCAGAAAAACAGAAAAAGTCACTCTATCTTTTTATTTATTGTGGGGAAATGTTAAAGGGGTATGTCCCCATTGAAATGGATGCTGTTTTTTTAATCCTTAAATTTTAAGGGAATGTATATTATAATCCCTGAGAATCCAAATCACCACCTCCTACAGTTTGACAGTTATCACAAACCAGTGTCTTGTCATTTGCACAATGCTTTCTTCTTTGCTCCGAATTTTACCTTGCTTGCCTCCACTCTGACCTTAAATCAGTCATACTCCTGAAATGTCCCCCTAAGGACTTTATAGCCTAGGACCAATAAGCAATGAAAACCATGCATTCACTTCTAACAAAATACCATCTTTGAATTATCTGTGTGGTATTGTTCCTTGCTGCAAACTTTTATTATAACTTAGTTTGTTTATATCATAACAAGTTTCTTTCTTTATGGAGAAAGATTTCAATACTCTCCAATTATTATACACTATCTGGGAGATAGAAAACAATCCCCCATCACCTTATTTTCATTAATTCGGGATTTAAATTCTCATTTCACTATAAGCTCAATGCCACCTTTTTCTATTCATTTGCCCATTCAATTGACCCATAAGCAGGCATGCGCTCTCTAGATTATCCTCTCTGACTTCTTACTGACCCTATTTCTGTTGTTAGACTCACATTACTAATAAACATTCAGCTTTCTCTTTTTACCTCAACATTTGAAAAACTAAATTTCAAGTTTTGTTTGCATATCCACCTAAGAAAGAGAAAAAAATAAGGAAAGAAAGCAGAAAAAAAAGAAAAGAGGACCATGGAAGGTCAACATTTCTGTTATCCTAGAAGCAAAGGGTTTCTTAAATTTTGACAAATTTCATAGTTTGATGGTAATTCAGGTAGCGTATGTATAAAAATGCCAAAAAGAATTTACCCTCTCAAAAGATTTTAATCACAGATTTTGTCAGTATTTTTTTTGAATATTTACAAACGACAGTCCTGCATTAAAAAAAATATCTTTTCAACTAAAGCTTTTTTATTTTGCTTACCCCATAATCCACATTTCTTCTAAGCAATTCACATAATTTTTCATAATGTATTTTAGAAGAATTTTTTACTGCCTTTCTGATTTATGAGAAGAGGCAATTTGTAAAACAATCTTAAAATTTTCTAATGATTCAATAAATCACCTTAAATAAGTTGCTTAGACTAAATTATCTTGCTGGAGACTGGAATCGTTTTGTCCCAGGAAATCATTGATAGACAAGCCTCTGTTTGCAGTCTGTTTATAGAGGAACACACTGGAGGTAATTTATTTTCCCAGGAAGGATTTCTGATGATGAAAATCAATACAGAAATGCTACAATTGTCAGAAAGTGGGAGTAGCAGTGTAGACCAGGTGGCATAAGGGATGCGAGGCTTCCACTTGACCCCATTTCTATGCAGCTTTCACCACCATCCTCCAGGCTTCACTCCGAGGGACCTACTTCTTCCTCTGCCCAGATATCATCACTCAACAGTGATAGTGCTGAACTTTACCTGAGCCCTGCTCTTCTGGAAAACAGTGAAGCTAAAAAAAAAAAAAAAAAAAAAACACCCTCACCTTCAGTGTTTCCGGGAACAACTTACTGCAAAGAGACTTAAGACTCATAGTTTTCCTTCTTGTTTACTTATGGCAAGGCTGGACACAGACCCTCCAAATTTCTACTCTTGGTCTCATCAATGATTAGCTGGACCAGTTGTCACCATGAATCAGTAAGGACAAAATGCTGAGTACCTAAGCTTCTCCCAAGTCCCTCAACTGTGGCTCACCCTCAGCCCCAGCTGGTGCACACCAGAAAATAGGGTGGCCTCAGGAAAAGCACTGTCTGACCTACTAGCTGATCATGCTACATGGTCACTCAGCTGTTTCCAGCCTTGTTTACTCCACTTGCTAAAAGAAAAACCCACTTCCCCAGCCCTTGAGTCCTGGCAGGTTTCATGTCATGGCATGGTTCTTCTTGCAATAGTCCTCCTTTCCCTTTTTCAAGTCTCTACCCCACTCCCCTTGCAATACTTTTTTTTTTTTTTTAATAAAATCCCTCCTTACTAAGCTCATATTTTTTTAAAAAATTTGACCCCATGGATTGTGATGGGGTTCAGAATACACTCCCCCAAAATATGGCACTGGCAGGATGCATATTTTAAGCTGAAGGAATTTGCGAATGTGCAGGTGCACGAGAGACTCTCGGACTTTCCTATATCCCCTGAAGCAGGTCATAAGACCCTTCTTGGTGAGGGGTTCCTGAAGGGAATCTGCATGAACAGGCTTTGCCAAATTCCCCTAGTTCACTACCCTTAGCTCACATCCCTTTCTCCCATCACACTTTTCTATGACTTTCCACCCTACAACCAATCTAGTACAAAAACACTCAGGTTCAGCCTGGCATGGTGGCTCAAGCCTGTAATCTCAGCACTTTGGGAGGCCGAGGTAGGCATCTGACCTCATGTCAGGAGTTTGAGACCAGCCTGGCCAACATAGTGAAACCCCGTCTCTACTAAAAATACGAACATTAGTCAGTCATGGTGGCAGGCGCATATAGTCCCAGCTACTTGGGAGACTGAGGCAGGAGAATCACTTGAACCCAGGAGGCAGAAGTTGCAATAAACCCAGATCACGCCATTGCACTCCACCCTGGGCGACAAGAGCAAAACTCCTTCTCAAAAACAAACGAACAATAAAAAAAAAAAAAAAAAAAAAAAAAAAAAACTCAGGTTTAACCACTTCTTCAGGTCTTCATTTCCTTAAAAAGGCTTTCATGTTTTTAGAACTTATATTTAATAAATTTGTATGCTTTTGTCTTTTTCATCTGTCTTTTGTCAGTTGAATTTACAAGGGCCACAGCTGGAGAAGCTAGGAAGATAGAGGGGAAAGTTGCTTTTTTCCTCCCCTAGAACTGTATAACTCCACTATGAACAAGAACGAAAATGCAATGGAAACAACATGGTTCCTCTGGCTGCTATTGGGGTTGGGGTGCAGTTAGAAAAGGTGAGGATGGAAGTGTAGGGCTAGGCAGGAAAAGGATGAAAACCTCAGCTTGGAAGCCAGGAGCCAGAGGTTAGGACTGCACATTCCCAGTTTTCTCCCTTTCTATTCATCACGGAGGCAGCCAATGAAACATGTATCAGCTGACCCGAAGATTCCACCAATCCTTCCTAAGATCCTGGAAGCTCCAGCCAGCCGGCCACGGGAGCCAGCGCTGGCTCCAGCACTATTTAAAGTGAAACAGACGACAACCACCGGGTGGCGCCAAACACTACCCGGACAAGGACAGGTCAGCAGTCACGGACCCTTGGTACTGCCGCTTTTGAGCCGACCTGGCTCATACATTGATTTCCTTAGCTACTCAGTGATGCCAGACTGCGTGCTGATTTTTGGACCTTAGTCATGTTATAGTCTTAGTGAATTGTATTTATTAAATACCTTCTTAATGGCAATTCAAATAAACGTAAATAGGGTATGTATCATTAGATAGTTATTATTGGGGATTAAGACATGAAACTCTAAAAAGATATGAGAAAAAAAGATATGGCAAAAATAATGTATTTCGGGTCCCTTCACTGAAATTTGTCTTTTTTTTTAACATTTAGAAAAATTCTTAGGAGCACATAATAGGTGTATATTAATGGGGTACATGCGATGTTTTGATACAGGCATACAATGACTAAAAATTAAATTAGGGTAACTGGGGTATCCATCACTTAGTTTTCATTATTTCTCGGTTTTTAAGGACATCCCAATTTTTTTCAGTTCTTTTAAAATATACAATAAGTTACTGTTGACGGTAGTCACATCATTGTGCTATCAAATACCAGCTCTTATTCATTCTATCTAACTATACCTCATTGAAATTTGTATCAGAAATTTTTGGAAATGTTGACAGGTAGAAGATGGAGGTAGGGAAAGCGATTTAAAAGCAAGAAACAATGTTCTTCGCCCTAGAAATGGAGACTAACACTCCTTCAGGAGTTCCTTTCAGGAAAATCATTTGGATGATACTTTTAGTTCTGCAAATGTAATGTAAAAAGACTGCAGAGATGGAGTTGTGGGAGAAACTGGCTCAAAGCAGCGAAACTGCTGTGAATAACAATAGCAAGTTTGCTTTTGTTGCAGGAAAAGTTGTATATTTAGATGAGTAATTTCATAAAAGCAGTTATTTCTCAAACTTTTCAACAGATCCTCTCTGAGCGATGAATTTTGTAATTGACATTGTGACCAAGTACATAAACAGACACCTGTTTCACAATTTCCCTTATGTCTATTTTAATTAATGTCTAAAAAATGTCTGTGATTATTCATTATATTGTCTTCAAGAATACCACTGGATTGCAATCTACCACTAAAAAAAAATTTACTAGAGAAGTGTATCATTTCCAGTGTAGATTTAGGGTACGATTTATTCCCCATCCTTGTGGTAACAAAGACTCTCTTCTTGACCAATCCCTAAAGAAGTTTCTTTAAGCCCCCATCCCTTTTTTTTTTTTTTTTTTTTTGACTAGACCCTATTTTAGCCTTGCTCTTAAGAGCCTGATTTTAGCAAGAATCTTGCTAAGTCAGTTGGCCAGACCTCATCCTCAATATTTTATAACCTGGGCCTGCCTTCAGGAAGAATCCTGCCAAATTGGTTTAGCAAGAATCTCCTATTCCTGATTTTCTACTCACTGACCCCTCACCCTAATCCTTGACTATAAATTCCCACTTTTCACATTGTATTAAGAATTGAGCTCAGTTTTAAACAGAGGTCTCTTTTCCCCTATTACAATAGTCCCTGGTTAAATTGCTTTTTTATTTTTAACACCACTTTAACCACTATCCAGCTCTGATGTTCTTTGACAGAGAAACTGTGAGTATTCTTGTCAAGCAGTTTCTTGTGGGAGCTCCAGAAATGACTCACAAACTGCAGGAAGGACGTGTTACAAAAATCTTCACCTCCCACTGCTTGACACGCCACAAAACGGGCACTCATCTAGATTCATGACATTCAACCCAAAATGTGCCTGATGTTATTAGAAGTAATCCAGAACATCGTGGTGGTTGACTGCCTTCTTCTGATGAAACGGTGCCTCTAGGATGTATAGGAAATCTTCTATAACGTGAAAATCACTGTGAGAAGGCACAGATCCCAGGACAGAAATGATGACCAGGAGGGAGGCACTGACTTTGAAGAATGCAGAAAAGCTGTGAGAACTTTATAGAGAGCTAGGGTTGTGAAGGTTTGCTAAAATCACTGGCACGAGGCAGATTGACTAATGGGAGAAAACACATCCAAATTCACTTCACGTGTATATGTTACTGGCGGCGAATCCGTAAGGCTCTGTGAATATTTATGGGTCTGCAACCTCAATTCTTGCCTCCATGGAAGAAGGAATTCAAGTGAGGGGCAGAAGGTGTAAGGGTTATTGCCGAGTTTAAAATGAGGAAACTGAGACCAGCCTAGGAAAATTAAATGCCAATTTATTAACCTCCCACGCGAGGTTCTGTGGTCTGGGAAAGGGGGGCCAGAGAAGTTGCGCTTGACTCCTCTTGGGTAGGGGGGTTTTATAGCGAGTGAAGCCATTTTGATTGGTTGTGGAGAAACAGAACGTGGATGGCACAAGCTGCTATTGGTAGGTAGGCGGGATTTCCAGTGAGCCGGCCACCCAGGGGGAGTGGGTCCTGGAGGGAGCAAAATGCTATTGGGCAGGTTCTGGCAGGGCTTCTTTTAAACTTTGGTGGGGTTTTCCCACAGCAGGCTAGGTGCTGGGTGCAGAGTTAAGTGTTGAGTGCAGTTTCTGGTGCGGAGTGCAGAAGTGGGCACTGGGGAAGCCACGTGGCGGAGCTAGATGCTGAGTGCAGGGCTTGATGTCCAGCGCCGAGTGATGACGTAGTTTCCGGGCGTGGAGAGGGATGGAGGTGTCCGAGCTCCCAGCGAGGCAACCGGCCTTACAGAAGGCACAGGGAGAGACCAAGGCAAGTATTAGAGTAGAGTGAACGTTCCTCAAGTCGCTCTGGAGCAGAAACAAAAGGAAGGAAGGTATACTTGGAAGAAGGTCAAGTGGGTGACTTGAAAGACAAGTGCCTGGTTTGACATTTTGACTTGGGGTTTTATACATTGGCACATTTCCGTGATCTTGCATTCCTTCTCCCCTGATTCTTCCCTTGAGGTGGGCTGTCTGCATGCCCAATGGCCCAGTAGCACTTGGGAAGGGAGCATGAACAGGGTGTTTACTGGCATTGTACCCATGCTCACCTGAGGTGTTCTTCACTCACCAGCTGTATGTCCCTAGGTCGTATGCCAGTTAAACTCTGCCATTTTGCCTCTTAGTGCACATCCTTGAGTCCACTCTCCCAACTCCTGAGATTTTATCGGGAAGTGGCTGATCACCAGTTTCAGTGTTTTCTATCTGTAGGGTCACAGCCTTTCCCTGGCACCAGCTGTGACCAATTACTATTTTAGAGAGACACTTAACAGCCACATGACTATCACTTGATGGTCGCCTAACCTTCCTGGTTGTGGGGAGGGGACCTTCTCTTGCCCTGCTCATATCTGACTAGCTACCCCCTATAACAAATACACAGAAACTTCAGAATGGAGCCCCAACTTCCCAGTGAGGTACAGAAGCTTACATGCCATCTCAAGGTTACGGAAAGAATGGGGGGATTGCATCCTGATAAAACAGGTTAAGGGAGGGAAGGAAAAGGAATTTTATTTAGGGGCAATGAATAATTACTAGGGAGAATGATTGGCTCCAGGAAAAGAAATTAACTTATAAATAGTACTCCGGAATTTAAATGATCCCTGGAGACAATCATTATCTTCAAAAAGGATCTATTTAGGTGTGGTCACATCTTGGTCTTCTTTTCTGTGACGGATAATGAGATAACGGGGAAAGAAAGGAGAAGAACTGTTCTTGGTAACTCAGTCTTATTTTTTTTTTTTGAGATGGAGTTTCCCTCTTGTTACCCAGGCTGGTGTGCAATGGCGCGATCTTGGCTCACCACAACCTCCACCTCCTGTGTTCAAGCAATTCTCCTGCCTCAGTCTCCCGAGTAGCTGGCGCTACAGGCTCATGCCACCATGCCCGGCTAATTTTTGTATTTTTAGTAGAGACGGGGTTTCACCATGTTGACAAGGATGGTCTCGATCTCTTGACCTCATGATCCGCCTGCCTTGGCCTTCCAAAGTACTAGGATTATAGGTGTGAGGCACTGCGCCTGGCCTGTCAGTCTTATTTTTATGTAGAGAAAAAGTCCCTTCTACTTGTTGTGCTTCTTGACCTCTAAGGGTTTTTAATCTAAAATACTCATCATACCAGGGAGACATATTTTGGGGTGAAATATGATTCCCTTCAGGATAAACTGACCACTGGCATGTAGCAACAGTGAGATGAAATGTAAGAGTCCTTGAGGAGTCTGAATCTGTTGTCTCAGAGAGTAGCTTTTCCAAGAAGCATTTTTAGTTTATTCCTTGTTATGCTTTCCTTCTTATATTAGTGAAATTTCCATAAAGTATTTTCAGAACTTGCAACTCGGTTTACTTAAGGCAGTGCAAAATTATCATAAAGGTCGCTTGCATGCTTCGGATGGAGCAGGAGAGCCTACAACAGTGCCTAGCCAACTGAGGTCAGAGATTGCAAGAGTGGTAGATACTACCATAGGCTGGCAGTACCTGCTAGTGTTACAGTCTCACCAGTGCACCATAATGTAGCAGTCTTTCATTGTGAGATATTATCTGGAGTCCTTTGTCTCACGTCCAAGAAAATTAAGGAGCATGGACACAAAGGGTGAGGTTGGAGCAAAAATTTAGTGAGCAAAAGAAGAAAGAGCTCTGCCACAGATAAGGGGCTAGGAAGAAGGTTGCAATTTTTACAGTTGAATGCAAGGCTTTTATAAGAAACCTATGAGGTCTTGTAGCAGGAGCAGCTGTGGGAAACGGATCTCTCAGACACCGAATATGGAAGGAAGGAGTTTAATTCGGCTGGGAGCAAGGTGGCATAGTTGCCTTAACAGCCAAGCTCCCCTAACAAAGGAAGGTTCCTTCTTTATGTAGGCTTATACTGTAGCTGTTACACGTGGAGGAATCTTAGGTTTATAGCTTAACATATGAAAAGGGTCTCAGTTTACAGTCTTAGGAATTACATGTGAAAAGGATTTCAGTTTACAGTCTTAGGAATTACATATGAAAAGGGCTACTGTTTACAGTCTTAGGAATGAAAAGGAGAAGTTTACAGTCTT
Source organism: Alouatta palliata (assembly GCA_004027835.1). Taxonomy (NCBI): domain Eukaryota; kingdom Metazoa; phylum Chordata; class Mammalia; order Primates; family Atelidae; genus Alouatta; species Alouatta palliata. Next base: position 20,179 of record PVKV010012453.1, on the reverse strand, counting down.
AGGAATTACATATGAAAAGGGCTAGGGTTTACAGTCTTAAGAATTAAAAGGGGAAGTTTACAGTCTTAGGAATTACATATGAAAAGGGCTATGGTTTAGTCTTAGGAATGAAAAAAAAAGGGAAGTTGACCTGAGATGCCTGGGTCTCCCTCTTCAGTCTGGGTCTCTCATTTGCATAAGGCACAAATTTCAGGTAGCTTCACCCCATCTTCCTAACACACATGCAGGTGCTTAGCTTGAGTTACTCCATATTGCTTTGTTCCCCTTACTGCACATGTGTCAGGGGATGAAATTTTTCATTGAGGGCACGTCTGAGCAAGTAACGTGTAGCCTTTATTTATCAGTGTGATTGTGGACATATCTTAGACAAGGCCCCTGTGCAAGTTCCCTTATCTGTGCCTGCAGACTATTCTTTTATTTCAGAGAAGTTGACAGAGGACCCACCCTAACTGCCTGCCTGACCAGTTTCTTCCTTTTTCCTCTCCCACTGGAACAGTCATCTAGGAAAGACCAGCCCACTGGCTTCAGGACAGTGTCATGGTGGTTTGATGAGAAGCTGAAGGAAAAGACATATGGGCCCTTTCCTCAGTGCACAAAGAGCTCTCGAACCTAAGTAGGTTTCTGTAGTGAAAGGCAGGGAATTCAAGCCATTGTAATTTGTACAATAAATTTAATGTTACTGTGTAACCGCCCAACAGATTCTCCTTGTCCACTGCCTAGAGAGAGCTGATTTATTAAGAGGAAAATTGCAATAGAGACAGAGTTTAATTCACACAGAGCTGGTTGTATGGGAGACTGGAGTTTTATTTTTACTCAAATCATTCTCCCAAAGAACTCAGATATCAAGTTTTTTAAGAATAATTTGGTGGGTAGGGAACTAGTGAATTGGGAGTGCTGATTCGGTCAGAGATGAAATAATAGGGAGTCGAAGCTGTCCTTTTGCACTGAGTCAGTTTCTGAGTGGGGGCCATACGACCAGATGAGCTAGTTTATCCACCTGGGTAGTGCCAGGTGATCCACTGAGTACAGGGTCTGCAAAACAAATGAAGCACCGATCCTAGGTTTTACAATAGTGATGTTATCCCCAGGAGTAATTAGGCCAGGCCCAGAATCTTGCTGCATGACTCCTAAGACATAATTCCTAATCTCATGGCTAATTTGTTCTGCCAGGGCAGTCTAGTCCTCAGGCAGGAAAGAGGTTTGTTTTGGGAAAGAGCTGCTATTGTTTTGGTCTCAAAGTTAAACTGTAAATTTAGTTCCTCCCAAAGTTGGTTTGGCCTACGCCCAGGAGTGAACAGACAGCTTGGAGGTTAGAAACAAGATGGAGTGGGTTAGGTCAATCTCTTTTACTGTCACCATTTTCTCAGTTATATTTTTTGCAAAGGCAATTTCTACTGCATTTTTACTTAAAGCTGGTGAAAAAGCCTGGGCTCTATGGTTCTCATGTCTTGGTGCCAAATAAATAGTGTGTTCAGAATTTAAAAGTACACGATGGGGCCAGCTTAGCAAGCTACCCACACTTCTTTTCAGAATAGTTACCACTATCGCTATTATCATAGTCCCACTTCAGTGCTGCACATCGAAAGTAGAAGCACCAACAATATAAAATCTCCTGTGTTTTGGCTTCAGGTACTGAGCTTTGAAAGTAAAACCAAATCTCTAATAGGTAAGTTTCCAATTTAAGCATTTGCAGTCTCAATTCACAACAGATTACTAATTGCACACAGGGGGAAAAGTCAAGGCTCATTTCTACTAAAACTAAATATAAAGTTAAGGGGAAGATACCAAAAGCTTTATTAAAGAAAAACCTTTAATAAAGCTTTCTCCTTCTTTTCTCCTTTCTAGTGATGTGGTCTGGATTATGGGGACCAACTCCCCCACTGAGAACAAATAAATGATAGATTAAAAATTGTGTGATGTCGTAAAAGTATTGAAGACGTGACAGGTAGAAAGGAATCATCTGGATAAAATCAAGAGAAAGAAGGAATCTGATAAACTAAGGGAGGACGTTTGTCCACCTAAAAACAGTTGACCTTTCCTCTAGATGGTCTCATGGCTTATGGGGAAGGAATCCAATGCCCAGAAATATGCTAATTATGGAGTGTAAGAGATAATCTTTACACAGTGACCTGGGACCTCAAAGAGCCATCCTCTCAAAGTAAAGGTAAGTTAAAAAGAAACCCACTTCCACCCTCAAACCCCACAGGGTTTCTAGGAAAGTCATCTTCATTCTAAGTGATAATTGGAAGGGGATATTGTCACTGAGAAGTTGTAAAGAAAGCTGAAACTTCTGCAGATTTGGAGCCAAACTGACATCACCTGAGTGGCCCACAAACTCTTTTAAAATCATAAATTTAATGTAAAATATTTGAGAAGGAATCATTCTCTTAGACATTCTGGGTAGATGCCACTTTATCTTAGGCCTAAAAGAAGACTCGTAAGATGTTTCTCAAAGGTGACATTAACAAAGCACACAAGGAAGAGGAAAACCCTGAGCAGGCAGCATCAAAGGCAAAAGCAAATCGATGAGCACCTATCAACACTTCTTACAGGAGAATCATCAGATACGGTTTATGAAACATAGATCGTAAAAATAGATGATACTGAAGAGGGAAACCCAGGCTTCTCAGATCAACTTTCCCTTTGACTATCATGCTGCATTTCAATAGAAGAAAAGTTTGACCAACTGGCGCCTCTGGTTTTACCTTCCTATAGGTGACAGGCTAGGCCTTGGGGAAACTCTCCAGAAGGCACTATTTTCACTTAAAACAAGATCAAACCAAAACCTTTTCACATGTGAGTCCTAAAACTGTAAATCAGAACCCTTTCATATGTGATTCCTGAAACTGTAAACAGAAACCTTTTCACATGTGAGTCCTAAAACTGCAAACTGGAACCCTTTCATATGTGATTTCTAAAGCTATAAACCTAAGATTCTTCCACGTGTAACATCTAAAGTATAAGCCTATATAAAGGCTGAACCTCCCTTTGTTAGAGGAGCTTGGCTGTTAGGCAACTATGCCAACTTGCTCCCAGCTGAATAAACTTTCCTCTTGTATTCGGTGTCCGAAAGATCCGTTTCCCGTGGCCACTCCTGCTACAATACTATTTACAAAGAAAAAATGACAAACTTGTATCTGTCCAGAAGAGGAAACTATAAAAGGTAATCTAGCATACTAAAAAAGTGCCAAATAGAAATTCTGAAAATGAAGATTAGATTATAATCTTTGAAATTCAGTAGCTTAATAGATGGATTTAAAAACAGACACAGTGAGGAGCAAATAAATGAAGTGGAAAATAAGTCATAGGAAATTGAATAGAAAGCAGCATACAGAAATGAAAAGGTAGAAACATAGAAGAGAACTTAAGAGATAAGTAAGAGAAAGTATATATTTAATTGGAGTTCCTGAAGGAGAATAGAGAAAAGGGCAGAGTCAATGCATGAAGATGATGGCTAAGAAATTTCCAGACACAATGAAAAACATTCAAGAGTCCCACTGAATATCTAGCAAATCATTTTTAAAACATTTCCTATCTAAAGACATTCCACTAAAAGTATAGAATACCAAAGATCAGGAGAATGTCTTCATTACAGCAAAAAGAAAAAAGAGAGATATTGCCTTTAAAGTGCAATAGTTAGTTATGTCATTGACTTCTTAGCAGCAACAATAAAAATCGGGAGATAATAAAATAATATCTTCAACTTGCTGAAAGAAAAGTACTGCTAATCTCAAAATTCTGTGTCCAGAGAGTCAGCCAATTCAAAAGTTACTACAAATGCTGTTAATGAACGTTTTTGAGATCAATCAGGGAAAATAGAAAGGAAGTACAAATAACTCATATCAGGCATGAAACAGCCTACAGAGAAGAAGTCAGTCTATTAGGCAGTTCTTCCATTGCTATAAAGAAATACCTGAGACTGAGGTAATTTGCAAAGAAAAGAGGTTTAATTGGCTCACAGTTCTGCAGGCTGCACAAGCATGGCAGCTTCTGCTAAGCTTTTGGGGAGGCCTCAGTAAACTTACAATCATGGCAGAAGGTGAAGAGGAAACAGACACTTCACATGGTGGGTGCAGGAGCAACAGAAAGAGCTACGGGGAGGTGCTACATGCTTTTACATAACCAAATCTCACAAGAACTCACTATCACAGTAAGGGGATGGTACTAAGCCATTCATGAGAAATCTGCTCCCATGATCAATTGACCCCCTACGAGGTGTCACCTCTGACATTATAAATTATAATTCAACATGAGATTTGGTGGGAACACAGATCCAAGCCATATTAGTCAGAAAACTACAGTTTGCACCCTTGTTACCTGTTTTTGTGAATATTTATTTGAACATAACCACATCCATTCACTTATACTGTCTGTGCTGTTTTCACGATTGCAGAAATGATTGTGACAGAGAAGACATGGCCCTCAAGCCTAAATATTTACCATCTTGTCCTTGCTGAGAAATGAGTAGACTTTGTGTGTGACAATACATCTCACAAAGGAAAGATTGTGTGAAAAAACAAAGACCCTAAATAATACATAGGAGCCCAATTCCATTATACAAATTGCAAAAGTAGACCAAACTATACAACACTGTATAAAGCTGCATGTATAGATTGAAAACTACAAAGAAAATAGCTCCCAGAAGAGTGGATTACTTCTATGGTAAGGAAGGATGTTATGTTTAGGAAAAGACTTGTGGGCTATGGTATGTTAATATCTTGGTATGTTAAGATGTCTTTTGGTGATCGCAGTGTTTCAAGTTGGTTTCAATATGTTTCAATGTTTCAATATGGTTTGCTAAGGTGTGTTTTGGTGATAGCAGTGTTTCATGTCTTGATGTAGGTGGTGGCTATAAGTATGTTTGTGATTATTTAGTGAACTGTACATGTATGTCTTCTGTACTCTTGTGGAATTTTGTCCCCCTCATACTCATATGTTCAAGAACTTACCCCCGACATATGTGAACATAGGGCCTTTAAAGAGGTAATTAAGGTTAAATGACATCATAAAGGGGAATCTGTAATCCAATATGACTGGTGTCCTAATAAAAAGAGGGAGAGTCACCAGGGATACATGCGCACAGAGAAAAGATCATGTGAGAAGGTAATCATCTATAATCCAAAGAGAAAGGAGAAACTGATTTAGCTGGCACCTTGATCTTGGGTTTCCTTTCTCCCTAACTGTGGGAAAATAAATTTCTGTGTTTCAAACCACCCAGTCTGTGACATTTTGCTATGCCAACCCTAGTGAACTAATGCAAACACTTTGTTGTTTCTTGGTAGAAGGCTTCTTGTTTATATGTTAAATTTCACAATTTTTAAAATAGGAATTTTCTATAAATTTTATACATGTCACAAAAAAAGAGAGCTGTGTAAGGTCCTTTTCTAAATAGTGTTTTTCTAAATAAAGGCATATTTACTTTTACATTTTGGGATCCTTTGCTTGCATAGTTCTAGATGTCCTTGAAATTTGTTCACGTGGTAACATGTTTTTGTAAAACTTGCAAACCTAATGTAACCATAATCTGTCAAGATTGACTTACTTCATACCTTCCCTTGTGTCTGTTGGGCTGGGTTGGAGAGGCTGTAGCATTTGGGGAAACTGACAAGGGGCAACTCTGCGGGGGATACATTTACTTCCGGTTTAATGGGACATTTTTCTTGGTTCCCAGTCACTTCTGGGTATAATTAAGTTATTGTTAGTCATATGGAACCATAGCTGATATCATGATACAATGATAAGTGAAGACAGACGTGACTGTAGGAGTTCAGCAGTGCTGAACTTCTTTGTATCATGATAGTATCATGATATAAAAGTGCTCTCAAGGGGAGATAAGTGGATAGTGAAAGAGAAACAAGTGTGAAATGTTTAAATTGCAAGCTATTTGGGGGGAATTTTTTTCTAATCGTTTCCTACATAAAATTATAAGTGGTGGATTCTGTTATCACAGCACCTAGAAAAAAAAAGTTGTCATCTCATATCAAGAATGTATTCATAAGGAACATACAATTATAAAAGCATCATGCATTTTTTGATAAAAATTGTGCAAAGTAGAATTTATTAGAATTCTTATCTGTAAGGCTTAAACCTCGAGCAGTAGTACATATAGCAGCTACATTTGTAAGAGCTTATATATGAAAAACTCTTGGTAGACTTCCAAATTTGGCCACCATTCTAATAATTTATGAGATGCAACCAACGCTGAGTTTTGAAGCAAAAAGAAAACTTTTCTTAACTATCAATAATGAATATTTTTTGATCAATGATGCTAACATAAAAACTTATCTTTCTGTTTTCTATATAGAGAATGTTATTTAAAAAATCTTTGTCATATGGAAAGGCACTTAAATTATATGCAGCAAAAAATGCACAAAAGTCATTAATTATATAGGTGTGTCAGGCCATTATTATTTTTTCTGAATTTTATAATTTTAACATTATATAAATTTGTAATTTGTTGTGATTTTATTTCTCATTCTAAATAGATACTGCTATACCAAATTTGGCATCCATAATGTTGTTTTTTTAAAAAGTGTCCCCAAAATTGTATAAGCTTCAGGTCCCATAAAACCTGGACCTGCCTTAATCTAAACAATCAGATATTTGATTGCCGAATTTTCCTCTTTTCTCTGATAGTTCTGTTTTCCATGATAAGATGCAATTCTTCTGTAGCTCCATGTCCTCATATTTTTACATAGTAGTCCTATTTGTGAAATTATCATTACTCATTGATTAGCCTCATGTTGGTTAACGTTACCCTTCCTGTGAAAAGAATTATTTTCTACACACTTAATTTCAAAGACCTTCAGTTATGTCTCCCACAGCAAAGTAATCCTAAAGTCTTAGTAATTTCAGCCTTGTAAGCCTTTGACTTCACACTCTTGTATTTTAATGGCTTCGATGTCGTCTTATTGTTCTCTAGCAAAATAATTTCCTATGTCTCACATGTTTTTACTCCTACTTTAGTTCACTTACAGCTTCAGTCTAATCATTTTCAACACATCTTTAGCTTTTATTTCATTCTATTTTTATCTTCTTTCCAAATATTTTATTTTCCTGATAAACTACAATATTTAATGAACTTAATCTCAAGATTCTAGTTAAAAGCTGAGAGGTCAAAGCAGGTAAAGAAACAGTCTCAATTTAGACTTGTCAGTCAAGCACTGCTTAATTTACTTTCCTCTGCCTGCTGGAAATAGTATCATGGAAGGGAAAGGAATTTTACAAGCTCCTAGGTTTTTTGTTTGAGAGTAACAGAAAGTCTTCAACATCATTCAGGAATGAAATTAATCTACCACATACAGATGTTTAATCAAACTGTCAAAAACGTGGCATTTGCGTTCTTTTAGTGTTTTTAAAGTACTTTGTGCCCAGTGCTGTTAGATGCTATAGTAGATATTAAACAGATGATAAGATAGTATTTCCTTTCAGGAGATTATGGTTGAACTAAGATACGCAATACGCATCTATGGAGGCTGGGTGCTGTGGCTCTCAACTATAATCCCAGCACTTTGGGAGGCAGAAGTGGGAGAATTACTTGAGGCCAGGAGTTCAAGATGAGCCTGGGCAACATAGGGAGACCCTGTCTCTACCAAAAAAAAAAAAAAAAAAATAGCCAGTCATGTTGTGCGTGCCAGTAATCCCAGCTACTAGAGAGGCTGAGGCAGGAGGATTGCTTGAGCCCAGGAGTTTAAGGCTACAGTGAGCTATGATGGAGCCACTGCATTTCAGCCTGGGCGACAGGGCGAGTCCGTCTCTCTAAAAATAAAAACCAAACAACCAATAACAACAACAAAATGAAGTCACTAAAAAATGATATAATCTAATATAAAAACAAGCACGAAGAAGACAAGTTACTTATGAACTGGAGCCTTATAATAAATAAATTTAGATTAACAAACTACTGGAAATGATTTCAGAAATCAACTTGAGCAAATAATACAATGTTTGATATCAAACTTAGCAATAGTATTGCCAACTTTCATCTTTCAAAGTCCAGCTTAAAATGCTGTTACACCCAGAATCTTTCCCAACCTGCCTAGTCACAGTGAATTGCTTTACTCTCTGCGGTTTCTTAGCCCTCATTATTGTTCCTGAAGCACTTGCTAAACTCACTTACACACGATTTGCCATAACAGAGGACATACTTCAAATTAACTACTGAATTACTATGTGGTGCTTGATTCATCTTTAACTGTTGATCCTATCCGTGACCTTGCAGTAATAAACCAAATAATGGGTACACTATATTGTGTAATAAACAGAGTCTTGAAGTTGCAAGTGATTGAAACCCAACATAAAAAGTGCAACCAAAAATTAAATGTACCGGCTCATATAAATGAGAAGTCAAAGAATGGGTCTGGTATTATACATGCCTTGATCAACATGTTCTGTCTCTTCCCTCTCTCTTTTAAATATACCTTCCAGTGTACACTCTTCTTTGAAATACATATGACCAATTGTTTTGATGGCTCATGAACCCTAGAGAAGAGTTTTATCTTTCACAAGCCCATAAATCATCTCAGGGATGGCTTCTGATTGATTCAGTTGGGGTCATAGTTTTGGGAGAATGGGTGGGATATGGTGATTGACCAGCTCTGGGTCCTTGTTCCCATTTATAGCAAGGGATAGGATGAAGAGGATGGTTATTAGGGTTGAGAAAACCACAGGGGTTAAGGAAAGAACAGCTGGGCTGACCAAAATAAAAAATATCGTGTGTGTGTGCGTGTGTGTGTGTGTGTGTGTGTGTGCATGTGTGTGTGTGTGTGTGTGTGTGTGTGTGTGACAAAGTCTCTCTCTGTTGCCCAGACTGGACTACATTGGCAGGATCATGGCTCAGTGCAGCCTTGACCTCTGGGCTCAAGCAATCTTCCCACATCACTCTCCCAGGTAGCTAGGACTACAGGTCCACATGAAAAATGTAAAGAAAAGCAAGATTAAATGACCATGGACTATGTCATAAAAAGGAAAGGATTTCATGCTGGTTTAAAATTTTTGCCTTTGACAGATATTTAGAAAAAAAGGATAGGAATATGGTTTGTTTTAAATAAAATAGCTAATTTAAGATAGATGATCAAATATCTTAAAATACATATCCTCTGAGCAGCATGGAAGGTAGAATTTAGCTTGAGTAAAAGTAAGAGGTAAAATAACAGAGGAGACATCGTTACTATTAATTTGATAGTTGAAGCCATGATATTTAATGAAAGCACTATCTGAGAAAGCCAAGAAATATGAAACTAACAATTACTGTTGGATTTCACCTGAGGGAGACCAATTTCAACAGGGAAGAAGAGAAAGATGCCCAATTACAAGGGCTCAGGGAAGAAGGGAGACCATAGAAGTTTATACTTCTCGGCTATGCTTGGCTCTAAAGAAGAAAGTTATGAAGATAACATTTCTGTAAATGTCAGCAAAGTCACATTGAAATTATCTTTTAGTAAGAGGCAGTGATTAAAAAGACAGAAGATAAATATCATAACACGAGTTCTTAATGGAAGGAAAGATTAAGAATCAGTGCCAAAAGGAAGGCATATTTTTGCTTTATCGTGCAGAGCGGAAATGACAGAGGTATACTGATTCTGCAAAGGAGGTAAAGGAAGATGCTCTGTCTCACCCTCTGCTAATACTATCACTGTTGAGGGAGGACATTAGCTTGCAAGTGTCAGGACTGTGGAGAAATAAGGGGGAAATTTCCAAAATTTTGAGATGAAAGATACTATTTGATTCTTCTGAAGTTTTGAAGGGTGTCCACAGGATGCAAGTGCTACTCTCAAATGTCCTAAATGGAGGTAAAATCAGAGAGCTTTTGTTTTTTAACAATGAGGAAAGAGTCACACTGAAGGATTTGCTCAGGATCTAGAGCTAGGCCCTCCTTGCCCGTGTGCCCTCCTCCCATAATCTCTGTGTAGACTGTAGAGAAGGAGTGTGGGGATTGCTGCTATCTCATGAGAAGCTAGGTAGTAATTCGTCAAAATTAGCTGATTAGGAATCTAATTTATTGAGTTTAAATTCAAGACCACCTCTAAATAGTCCTGTGACTTTAGAGACGTTTCTTAATCTCCTCTGCCTCAGATTTTCCAGAAGTAAAATGGTATAGTAGCAGTAACCTCTGTAGTAGAGTTGATGCTAAAAATAAATGTGTTACTACATGTGAAATGCTTACAAGAATGCTAGGCTCATAGTAACCATAAATGTTAACTATTATTTTTAGATATTTCTTCACTGTTATTTAAACAAAGAAATTCATGGGTGATTATACTAAAGAGTGATCTAAGATGTCATGAGATCTCAATGAATCGGGTTTTGAAAAATATTTGAATGTATTATTGGAATTTTTTTAAAATTCCCATCAAATAGTCTTGTTTGTAAAACAAACGTATTTATTTTCATATTTAAATCACTTATTTAGTTACACAAAGATTTATTATAAAGTTAAAGAACAAACACCCATAGTGTGTACCTTGAGTACATGACTCCAGAATGTTCATTTTAGTTCATTAACTTGCTCATTGTTGATTAATGCAATTATTCATGTATTGATTCAACTAATATTTATATCAAGCATATACAATTGCATAGTCATGTGCCTACTTTCCAAAAACCAAATAAAGATAATTAGTTACTGAGTTGTGAATAGAAATATATGCAGTTTCACTGACTGCAAGAAAATTTTCTTTACAGTGTCATCCAAGACTGCATTTTTTCCAAATTGAAGAGGGTGATTTAACTTTTACCAATTTGAAGGAAAGCCTGTTAGGTAATTCAAGACCATCTTGGATGACTGCAAGCAAGAAAAAAAAAATGTTCATTTTACATATATATCCTTTTTTCTTTTTAAGTTTATTGACTTATAATTTACAACAGTGAAACTCACCTTTTTCTGTCTATAATTTTTAAAATTTTGATAAATGCATGTAAGAAGACCACGATGAAGATATAGAATTGCTATCACCTCCAAACCTTCCACTGTGCACATTTGTAGCCAATCCCCTACTTCTAGTCATAGCCCATGGGAAACTGACATGTTTTCTGTCCTTATTGTTTTGATATTTCTGCAATCACCCAACGACTTCTTCCTGCCCAGCACACAGAAAAATCAGTTCACTGAGATCACAGCATTGCAGTAAAGAAAGAGTTTAATTGACACGAGGCTGGCCACACCACACAGGAGTTGGAGTTATTACTTAAATCGATCTCCCTGAAAATTTAGAGGCTAGGGTTTTTCAAGGCTAATTTGGCCAGCAGGAGGACAGGGAATGAATGCTGGTGATTGGCTGGGGATGCAATCATAGGATGGAAAACAGTCCTCCTGCATTGAGTCTGCTTCTGGGTGGGAGCCACAGAGGAGGCTTTGGTCCAGAGGGACCATCTGGTCTTCAGAAATGTAAAATCCTGAGAAGACATCTCAAAAGGTCAATCTTCAATTCTACAATAGTGATGCCACTTACAGAAGTAATGGGGGAAGTTGCAAAATCTTGTGACCTCTGAAATAACGGCTGGTAATGGTTTAACTATACCCACATCTTAAGATATTTCAGGCCCCTCTCATCCTCCTAACCTGATGGGCTTTCATAGTTTTACCTAGATGGATTAGTCTTGGGCAAAGGCTATTATCATTTAAACTATAAACTAAGTTTCTCTCAAAGTTAGCACAAATTCAGGAATGAGCAGTTTGGAGGTTGAAGGCAAGATGAGGGTTGGTTAAATCACATCTCTTTCTCTGTCATAATCTTCTCACTGTTACAACTTTTGCAAAGGTGATTTCATTTCTGGAATGTCATATAAATGGAATCATAGCATACAGCTGTTTTAGCCTAGATGTTTTTTGCATAGGATTGTGTATTTGAAATTTATCTATATTGAATTTAGTTGGGGTTTTTGCCATTACTTATAATTAGTTATAAATAATTACATTTGCACCAACCTATCAATAATTCATTTTTAATGTGTTTTTACTAATATTTAATTTTACAGATGTATTATAATTTATTTATCTATCCTCTAGTTAATGACAATTCAGATTATTTCCAATTTTGGCAATAAAGCTACTAGAAAAAAATATGTATAGTTTTTCTGTGAATACAGTTGCCCTTCATTTTCATGAGTTCAGAATGCATGGATTCACACAACCACAGATTGAAAATATATTAAAAAACAATTTAAAATGCAAATAACAAAGTGATGAAGTGTGCCAACGTACATAGCATTTACATTGTATTAGGTATTATAATCTAATCTAGGCAGACAGGGAATGAAGTATTATAATCTAATCATCTGGGTAATCTAGAGATGATTTAAAGTATACAAAAGGTTGTGTGTAGGTTGTATGTAAACACTAGACCACTTTCTATAAGGTACTTGAGTATCTGTGGATTTTGGCATCTGAGGGGGTCCAGAAACCAATTCTCTATCAATACTAAGGGATAGCTCGTATGTTCCTATGAGTGAGATAGCTGGGTCACATCATAAGTAAATCTTTAACTCTGTGATAAATTGCCAAACTGTTTTCCAAAGTGATTGTGTCAACTCTGCATTTCCATTAGCAATGTATGACAGTCACATTTGTGATGTATCTTTGCAGGCACTTTATTGTCAGTGTCTTTTAATTGAAACCATTCTAATAGGAGTTGAGTTGTAACACACTGTGGCTGTAATTTGCATTTCCCTATTGAATAATGAGTTCAGCATCTTTTCATATGCTTATGTATCCATTTATCATTTTTGGGGAAGTGCCTGTATAAATCTTTTGCTCATTTTTATTGGGTTATTTGTTTTCTTATTGCTGAGTCGTAAAAGCTCTGAATGTATGTTATGGATACCAGTTCATTATCAGACATGTGTTATGCAAATATTTTTCCAGCGTCTGCAGCCATCTTTATTTTCTTAACATTATCCTTCAAAGACCAGACATTTTTAATTTTGATGAAGTTCAGTTTATCTGTTTTTTATCTAAGAAATATTTGCCTCACTCAAGTTTCCAAAGAATTTTTGTTTTCTTCTAGAAATTCTATAGCTTCAGTTTGTTTTTTAATGTAATGATGGGTAAGGGTCAAGAATTACCATTGTGGAGATGGATATTCAAGTTTTCGAAAAGAAAAATCTTCTATGAATTGCCTTGGTATCCTTGTCAAAATTCAATTGACCATATTATCTATGGGTGTATTTCTAGATTCTTTTCTTTTACTTTGATCTTTGTATCTGTTACTATGGCTGTATCAAATTGTGTTAATAGCAATGGCTTTAAAGTAAGTCAGGTAGTGTGAGTTCTGTAACTTTGTGTTTTGTGTTTTAGCTATTCTAGTTCCATGGGATTTCCATATAAATTTCAGAATCAGCAAGCACATTGATTTCTGTAAAATAAAAGCCTGCTGGAATTTTAGGATTTCATCGAATCTGCAGGTAAACTAAGAGAGAATTGACATAATAATAATAATATTGAGTCTTCTAATTTTTTAAATAAATGTGAATCAACTAGGAAAGGATTGAACCTTCTAATGCAGGGGTTCCCAGCTCCCAGAACACAGACCAGCATTGGTCCTAACAGACCCAGGCTGCACAGCAGAAGGTGAGCTGCAGCAAATGAGCTCACCTGTCTCCTATCAGATCAGCGATGGCATTAGAGTCTCACAAGAGTACAAACCCTATTGTGAACTGTGCATGTGGGGGATCTAGGCTGTGTGCTCCTTATGAGAATCTAACTAATACCTGTTCTAAGATAGAGCAGTTTCATCCTGAATCCATCCCTCCCTATCCACCCCGTGGAAAAAAAAATTGTCTTCCATGAAACCAGTCCCTGGTGCCAAAAAGGTTGGGGACTGCTGTCCTAATACATGAGCACAGAATGCTTCTTTATTGCTTTAGTCATTTTATATTACTCACATCAATGCTATATAGTTTTTAATAAATCTTGTACATACTTTGTTAGATTTTAAATGTTCCGTTTCTAATTGTTTACTGCAAATATATAGACATGCAACTGATTTCTGTATATTGCCCTTGTATTCTGCAACTTCACTAAAGTCAATTATTAGTTCCAGCAGCTTTATTGTAGATTCCTTGTCTTTGTGGTTTTCCACAGAGACAATTATGTCATCTGTGAATAAAGACTATTTCATTTATCTTTTTCAATTATATATGCATTTTTAAAAAATTTATTATATGTCTTCTATTATATGTTGAAAGGAGTGATGAGAATGACATTCTTACCTCATTTCTGATTTCAGAGGAAAGCATTCTATCTGTCACCATTAGAAATGGAATGGGCGTAGATTTTTCATATATACCCTTTATAAGGTTGAGAATCTTCCCTTTAAGCCCTACTTTGGTTAGGGTTTTTCATGTTTTGTTTTTTAAGTTTTGTCAAATGCTTTTTGTGCCTCAACTGAAATGATCATACTTTTTTTCTCCATTAGTGTGTTAATATGGTGAATTAAACTTACTGATTTTCACATCGATCCAATCTTGCATTCCTATGATAAACGCCATTTTACCAGATTCTACTATTCTTTGCATATATTTCTTATTTTAATTTTCTTTTTTTTCTTTTTTTTTTTTTTTTTGAGACTCGGTCTCACCCTGTTGTCCAGGCTTCAGTGCAGTGGCACAATCTTGGCTCACTGCAACTTCAGCCTCCCAGGCTCAAGCACCAGTGACCCAAGTAGCTGGGACTACAGGTGCACACCACCATGCTCAACTAATTTTTTTTTTTTTTTTTTTTTTTTTTTTTTTTGGTAGAGATGAGGGTTCATTGTATTTTCTAGGCTGGTCTTGAATTCCTCGGCTCAAGTGATCCACCCACCTCTGCCTCCCTAAAAGTGCTGGGATTACAGGTGTAAGCCACTGTGCCCAGCCTAATTTGCTAATTTTTAAGAACAGTTTTTGCGTCAGTGTTTATGAGGGATGTCAGTTTATAGTACTGTCACGTAGATACATAGTAAAAGTCAAATATGTACTCTTAAATTGTATTATAATGACATAGCAAAAACAAAAAATAAACAGCCAAAATTTATTTTAATAATGTAATTTATTTAATTTATTACCAATATTTATAATATTGTATCAATATAAAACATTGATAAAACATTTTGTATTTCTTTCATACTAAGTCTTTGAAATATGGTGTTTATATTACACTTACAGCACATCTTAATTTGGGCTAGTAACATTTCAAGTACAGAATAGGTACATATTGCTGTTGGCTACAATATTGCATAGCGCAGGTGTGAGGTTTCTTTCCCTGACTATTTTTGTCTCCTCTTGGTACCAGGGTAATCTTGGCCTCATAAATGAGTTGGAAAGTACTTCCTCCTTTTATATTTTTTCTGGAAAAATGTTTGCAGAATTGGTCTTATTTCATCTTTAAGTGAAATGTGCCTGTTAAGTATCTGAGCCTGAAGTTTTCTTTGTTGAAAGATATTTCACTATGAATTCAATTTCTTTAACAAATATAGGACTTTAACAGTTATCCAATTATTTTCTATCAAGCTTTGGTAGGAATTCAAGAAATTTTTTTATTTCATCTAAGTGTCAAATTTATTGACAAATAGTTGTTCATAATGTTCCCATAATATCCTTTTAATGTCTATAGAATTTGTAGTAATGTTCTTTCTTTTATTTATGATATTGATAATTTCTCTTTTTCTTTTCTGATATTGGTAATTTCTTCTTCCTTTTTTTAATTAACTTTATTTTTAGAGCAATTTTAAGCTCAAAGCAAAATTTGGAGGAAGGTACAGAGATATCCCACATACGCCCTGCCCTCACACATGCATAACTTACCCCCATTATCAATATTTCCCACTAGAGTGGTACATTTGCTACAATTAATGAATCTACACTGACACATCATTATCACCCGAAGACTATAATTAGCATTGGGATTCAATATTGGTGTTGTGCTTCTGTACAGCAAAAGAAACCATCATTAGAGTGAATTGGCAACCAACAGAATGGGAAAAAATTTTTGGAATCTACCTATCTGACAAAGGGCTAATATCCAGAATCTACAAAGAATTAAAACAGATATACAAGAAAATAACAAACAACCCTATTCAAAAGTGAACAAGGGATATGAACAGACAGTTTTCAAAAGAGGACATATATGAGGCTAACAAACATGAAAAAATGCTCATCATCACTGGTCATTAGAGAAATGCAATTCAAAACCACACTGAGATATCATCTCACGCCAGTTAGAATGACAATCATTAAAAAATCTGGAGACAACAGATGCTGGAGAGGATGTGGAGAAATAGGAACACTCTTACACAGTTGGTGGGAGTGTAAATTAGTTCAACCATTGTGGAAGACAGTGTGGCGATTTCTCAAGGATCTAGAAATAGAAATTCCATTTGACCCAGCAATCCCACCATTGGGTATATACCCAAAGAACTATAAATCGTTCTACTGTAAAGACACATGCACACAAATGTTCATTGCAGCCCTGTGTACAATAGCAAAGACCTGGAACCAACCCAAATGCCCATCAAGGATAGACTGGACAAAGAAAATGTGGTACATATACACCATGGAATACTACGCAGCCATAAAAAACATTGAGTTCGTGTCCTTTGTAGGGACTTGGATGAATCTGGAAACCATCATTCTCAGCAAACTGACCCAAGAACAGAAAGCCAAGAACTGTATGTTCTCACTCATAGGTGGGTGTTGAACAATGAGAACACGTGGATTCCAGGAGAGGAGCATCACACACAGGGTACAGTTGGGGGAGATAGGGGGTGGGGAGGGATAACATGGGGAGAAATGCCAGATACAGTATGCACCAAAAGTAAAATAAATTTAAAAATATATATTGGTATTGTACATTGGGTTATTTGGACAAAAATATAATGACATATATCCTCTATTATAGAATCATACAGAGTAGTTTTACTGCTCTCAGAATCCTCTGTGCTCTGCCTATTCATCCCTCACTCTGAGCACCTGGCAACCACTGATCTTTTCACGCTCTTCATAGTCCTGAATTTTTTCGAATGCGATATATTTAAAATCAGACAGTATGTCACATTTACAGACTGGCTTCTTTCACTTAGTAATAAATATTTAAGTTTCCTCCAGCCTTTTCATGGCTTCATAGCGCATTTCCTTTTAGTGCTAAGTGTTTCATTGTCTGGATGTACCACAGTTTACTTACCACTCACCTATTAAAGGATATCTTGGTTTCCTCCAAGTTTTGCAATTCTGAATAAAGCTACTATAACCGTCTGCACGCAGGTTTTGCAAAGACATAAATTCTCGACCCATTTGGTTTAAAATACCAAGAAGCATGAGTGGTGGTAAGAGTAAATTTAGTTTGGTAAGAACCATTTTTCAAGGTGGATGTACCATTTTGCATTCCCATCAGCAATGATGAGAGTTCCTGTTGCTCCATGTCCTTACTAGCATTTGGTGTTGTCAGTGTTCTGAATTTTGGCCATTCTAATAGGTACAAAGTAGTGTCTTATTGTTGTTTTAATTTGCATTTCCCTGACAACACACTATGTGAAGCATATCTTCAAATGCTTAATTGCCATATGTGTACCTTTTTAAAACATTATTATTATATTTAAGTTCTGGGGTACATGTGCAGAACTGCAGGTTTGTTACATAGATATACAGGTGCCATGTTGGTTTGCTGCATCCATCACCTCATCATCTACCTCAGGTATTTCTCCTAACGCTATCTCTCCCCTAGCCCTCCACCCCAACAGGCCCCAGTGTGAGATGTTCCCCTCCCTGTGTCCATGTGTTTTCATTGTTCAAATCCCACTTGTGAGTGAGAGCATGTGATGTTTGGTTTTCTGTTCTTGTGTTGGTATTTCATGGTATATATGTGACGTATTTTCTTTATCCAGTCTATCATTGATGGGCATTTGGGTTGGTTCCAAGTCTTTGCTATTGTGAACAGGGCCACAATAAACATACATGTGCATGTGTCTTTAAAACAGAATGATTTATAACCCTTTGGGTATATATACAGTAATTGGATTGCTGGGTCAAATGATATTTCTAGTTCTAGTTCCTTGAGGGATGACTACACTGTCTTCCACAATGGTTGAACTAATTTATACTCCCACCAACAGTGTAAAAGCGTTCCCATTTCTCCACATCCTCTCCAGCATCTGTTGTCTCCTGATTTTTTTAATGATTGCCATTCTAACTGGCATGAAATGGTATCTCAATGTGGTTTTAATGTGCATTTCTCTAATGACCAGTGATGATGAGCTTTTTTCATATGTTTCTTGGCTGCATAAATGTCTTCTTTTGAGAAGTGTCTGTTCATATACTTTGCCCACTTTTTAATGAGGTTGTTACTTTTATTCTTATAGATTTGTTTAAGTTCTTTGCAGATTCTAGATATTAGCCCTTTGTCAGATGGGTAGATTGCAAAAATTTTCTCCCATTCTGTAGATTGCCTTTTCACTCTGAAGATAGTTTCTTTTGCTGTACAGAAACTCTTAAATTGAATTTATTTTGGCCCTTGTCGCCATTGCTTTTGGTGTTTTAGCCATGAAGTCCTTTCCCATGCCTATGTCCTGAATGGTATTGCCTAGTCTTTTGTCTAGGGTTTTTATGGTTTTAGGTCTTATGTTTAAATCTTTAATCCATCTTCAGTTAATTTTTGTGTAAGGTGTAAGGAAGGAATCCAGTTTCAGCTTTCTGCATATGGCTAGCCAGTTTTCCCAACACCATTTATTGAACAGGGAATCCTTTCCCCATTGCTTGTTTTTGTCAGGTTTGTCAAAGATCAGATGGTTGTAAATGTGTGGCATTATTTCTGAGGCCTCTGTTCTGTACCATTGGTCTTTATCTCTGTTTTGATACCAGTACCATGCTGTTTTGATTACTGTAGCCTTGTACCTCATCAAATGCAAAAGAATGGAAATCATGACAAATAGTCTCTCAGACCACAGTGCAGTCAAATTAGAACTCAGTATTAAGAAACTAACTCAGAACTGCACAACTTCATGGAAACTGAACAACTGGTTCCCGAATGTTGACTGGATAAACAATGAAATAAAGGCAGAAATAAAGATGTTCTTTGAAACTAATGCAAACAAAGACACAACGTACCAGAATCTCTGGGACACATTTAAAGCAGTGTCTAGCAGGAAATTAATAGCAATAAATGCCCACATGAGAAGCAATGAAAGATCTAAAATTGACACCTTATCATCAAAACTGAAAGAGTTAGAGGAGCAAGATCAAAAAAACTCAAAAGCTAGCAGAAGACAAGAAATAACTAAGATCAGAGCAGAACTGAATGAGATAGAGACACAAAAATCCTTAAAAAAAATCAACAAATCAAGGAGCTGGTGTTTTGTAAAGATCAACAAAATAGACAAACCACTAGCCAGATTAATTAAAAAAATAGAAGAATCAAATAGACACAATAAAAAACGATAAAGGGGATATCACCACAAATTCCACAGAAATACAAACTACCATCAGAGATTGCTACAAACAACTCTATGCACATAAACCAGTAAACCTGGAAGAAATGGATAAATTCCTGGACACTTGCACCCTTCCAAGCCTAAACCAGGAAGAAATTGAAACCCTGAATAGACTAATAACAAGGGTTGAAGTTGAGGCAGCAATTAATAGCCTACCAACCAAAAAAATTCCAAGTCCAGATGGGTTCACAGCTGAGTTCTACCAGACATACAAAGAGGAGCTTGTACCATATCTTCTGAAACTATTCCAAACAATACAAAAAAAAAGGAAATCCTTCTCAAATCATTTTATGATACAAACATCGTCCTGATACCAAAACCCAGCAGAGACTCAACAAAAAAAGAAAACTTCAGGCCAATATCCATGATGAACATAGATGCAAAAGTCTTCAATAAAATACTGGCAAACCAATTGCAAGAGCTCATCAAAAATCTTATCCATCTTGATTAAGTAGGCTTCATCCCATGGATGCAAATCTGGTTCAACATATGCAAGTCTATAAATGCAATCCACCACATAAAAAGAACCAAAGACAAAAACCACATGATAATCTCAATTGATGCAGAGAAGGCCTTTGACAAAATCCAACAGCCCTTTATGCTAAAAACCCTCAATAAACTAGGTATTGACGGAACGTATCTCAAAATGATAAAAGCTATTTACGACAAACCAACAGCCAATATCATACTGAATGGGCAAAAACTAGAAGCATTCCCTTTGA
>PVKV010012452.1:0-65614 GCA_004027835.1 Alouatta palliata | reverse complement strand
GCAAAAATCTTCAATAAAATACTGGCAAACCGATTGCAACAGCACATCAAAAAGCTTATCCACCATGATCAAGTAGGCTTCATCCCGGGGATGCAAGGCTGGTTCAACATACGCAAATCTATAAATATAATCCACCACATAAACAGAACCAAAGACAAAAACCACATGATAATCTCAACTGATGCAGAGAAGGCCTTTGGAAGATCATTATTTACCCAGTCTTCCTCAACAAGCTCATTTTCTAAACTCTCACACCTCCTTCCCGTCATCTACTATATGCTTCTGAAACTCTGAAACTCTGAATCTTTGCCTTGACTCCTGGCCCAATTCTGTATTTCCCATCTCTTTGTTCCTCTACTTATACTGTTCTCTCTCATTCACGGGCTGAATTTCTCCCTCTTCCCTTCCCAAAGATCTTCTCTTCTATAAATAGTCCCTGGTTTTTCCTGACAGAATTTGTTGTACAGTATAAATATACATAGATACATTTGAATGCTAATATATAAAATACAAATTTGATATATATTATATAAGATATATAAATATATTAGAATAAAAATATATGTAAATGCTAGTCTATATTTTCTAGGCACTGTGCAAGGCACAAGTGGTATCAGATTGACTAAGAAATGATCCCAGACTCAAAGATTAACACAGGGAAGGAGATATGTAAACAAATGATTATAATTTAATGTGATAATACAGATCATGTAGAACGTATAAAGATGAGTGTTTGTACAAAACAGGAAGTACTTCTTTCTGCAAAGGTGGAGCATGAATAAAGATATTCCAATACAAGATGTAACACTGGATTTGAGTAGTGCTTTGGAAAGGTAAGGTGGAATGTCATCTGGGGCAGAGGGAACAGCAGGGGCAATCAGGGAGATGTGAAACAGTATCCTGTCCTGCTGGAGTGTTTTGCACCTGCTCTCATAGTCTTTACCACACTGCACTTATCGTTGTAATATGACTGCCTCTTCCCACTTGACTGTGAACTTTATGAATTCATGTCCTATTCTTATTATCTTGTCACCTCCACTGAGTTGGTACTCAGCACAGTCTTTTGAATGAATGATTTCATAAAATTCTCTTTGTTTCACAATACATAATTTAAAGATAAATAAGTACTTTTATATTTTTATGTTTCTCAGTATCAATCAGGTCTACAGCATAAGACATGCCTAAAATGAGATTCAAAGAAGCCAGGCGCTTTTCCTTTAGCAGGTGTATCATATGTGATATTGGTCTGTAGTTGGGCATGTATGTAGCGATAGCAGCGGTGGTGGTGAGATGGGTGGGTTTGGGGTGGTTGGCGGTATGTTTCAGTTGGAAATTAGCCTTCAGCTTTTTAAATTTGAAATCCACACTCTGTCACTGAAATTCATCACTCAGGGACTGGGTAGGGTGGGTGGATATAATAAGTGAATGCCTTTTGAGAGACTCAGTAGGCTTGCTGAAGGAACTGAAGAAATGGTTATAGCAGGAAAGAAGGTGGGCAGTTTTCTCTGTTAACAATCTCATTTAAATGGCTAGAATTCTGTGTTAGTGAAATTCAAGATATGCTTACGCTAGAATATGGACTATGAGGTAGCTGACGGGGCATATGGGGAAACGAAAGTTGGAGTGGTGTGTGGTTATAAGGTCAAAGAATGTCACCTTTTAAAATACAGAGCAGCTTTAATGAATTAAACTGAAAACAGACAATGTGAGAGAAACAAGTTTTTGCATGGCATTCCCAAGAAGAAATAATACACTACACTTGTTATGCATTACAGTCTATGCTCAAAATGCTATTTCAGCATTCTAGGTATTAAAAAAAGAACCTTATGTGGTCTTGTGGTGAACGACTGTGAAGGATTATTTAAAGTAAACTGTAGGGAAATATAAAACAAACCCAGCTAATTTATCACAACAGTGAAGATGCATAAATAAGATGTTTATGAATAACAAGGACAGCTTACCTATTATTTCAAAAAAATTCATTTTTAGTAGAAAATATGCCACATTTTATTTAAAGGAAAATGACCCCTATTTTTTTGCCCACAGTTTTATAGCCTCTGGTGCAGCCTTGCTTATTACTATGAACATAACATGATGACTATTTTGGAAATGTTTTAATTATATGATAGCCCTCTGGGAATTTTGACTTGAGGGATAGATTTCGTCACACTCAAGACTAATATTGGCTTAATCCTGGGAGCTCAAGAACTCAGTGAATATGATTGCCAATCAATTGCCAATCAAAGAAGAAATGGAGAGCAAGAAAGAAGTTATGCCCATGTACCCTGTGAGTCTTTCATTAACAGCATCCAGAATTTCATAGAAGAAAAATCTCTGTACCTCTCTGGCCAAGTGTTTCAACAAATAAACATCCTACACTGTTTTTCATAGGAGGCTACAGTGATGGGCTTGAATTATTATCTGAGTTTTGCTTTGTAGTTCTGAAATTGGCATGCGAATTAATGCAGCACTGACTGTCAGTTGTCTATCCAATGGTTTTGCTTTTCTTCTGTTCACACAGTTACTATATGGATATATATATGAGATATATATTTTTTTGGGGGGGGGCAGAATCTTGCTCTGTTGCCCAGGCTGGAGTGCAGTGGCACAACCTCTGCTCATTGCAGCCTGTGCCTCCTGGGTTTCAGTGATTCTCTGGCCTCAGCCTCCCAAGTAGCTGGGACTACAGGCATGTGTCACCATACCCGGCTAATTTTTGTATTTTTAGTAGAGGCAGGGTTTTACCATGTTGGCCAGGCTGGCCTCAAACTCATGACCTCAAGTGATCCACCCGCTTTGGCCTCCCAAAGTGCTGGGATTAAAGGCATGAGCCACCACGCCCAGCCAGTTACTGTATATCTTAGCCTCCCTTGCAGTAAAGCTGTGGCCACCATCACAGATTGATTTCTGACAGTGTCTTGGTGCATTAAAGCTCTCCAAGTGATCCTTATCCTGTCTCTTTCTGATGTACAGAGTGATTGGAGAGATCTTTGTGGTCTCTAAGAACCTAGAGAGTGGTGGAGCCACCAGGTGGAGGGAACTTGGTTCCTAAATGACTGCAAAGGACTTCTTTTCTCTCTAACATGAACAAGAAGCTATCATTATTGTGAAAAGTCACTCTGATACCAATTTGTTTGTTAGTGGTCAGCACACTCTCTCTAACTGATCCCGATGCAAACTGCTATCTGCATCTTTGGTAGATATTTTTGTTTCTTAACCAAAGTTTTAGCTGGCCTATATTTCTGCACCTAATCAACAAGAGAAAATAAGTTAGGTTAAAAGAATGTTTGTATTATTGAGAAGTGTAAGACAGGATAAGCAGCTAAATGATACGAAAACCCCTTTGAAGGACACTATTAAATATAATCAAATCATAAATTCCATCATCACATTTGGAAAGGGATAGTTGAAGAAAACAACATGTAAGTATTTCATATTGATTAAAATTAAAAACATTTTTATTTCATCAAACATAGTTTGATCAAACATGAAAATATGCCATGAATGGTCTATGACAGTGATCGTTGATCTGTTTCTCATTGTCAAGTGAGATAACCAACACTTTAAAAAACCTGCCTGGTATTAATTATTTGTTTCACTACAGTAACCATTTTTCTCTCTCTTTCTCTCTCTCTCTCTATCCTCTCTCTCTCTCTCACTCCATATATGTGTGCATGTGTGTGTATAAATAGATATGCATACATAAATATTTACATATTTATATATATAAATAATAACATCACTTTATATACTTAAATATATAAATTACAACTTCTTTAAAATAAAATAAACTCCCTGGAAACTCTTGTCATCATAAAAACAATTTTATGTTGCTGGGCAGTTTCACTTATTCTAGCTGCATAATCCTGAAAAATCCAGGTAAGTTTTGGGTACTTGGAGACATTGATCTTTTGCAAATTTGAGATGCCAGTACGGCCTGTGTCTCCTTTAAGTGAATCCTGTGATGATACAAAATAAGATGTGGCAGTCAAAAAGATGTTTGTTGAATACTCTCATTATTCACCTTCCACTAGAAAGGTCACATAAATGAAAGCCCTATACCTTTTTCCCCAACACATCTATTACAAACTCATCAGGTTAGGAGAGGGAGCCTTCACCAGTTAAAGAGGCTGCACACGAAAATTCATAGAAAGGACAGATTTCAATACATCATCTTCAAGAAGTGATACTCTCAGAGATTTGCACCACTGCTCTTTTACAAAATCTTTGATTTGCTTTTGATATGCATTTTCACCCTTTCAAACACAACCAGATCTCAGTACATATCACATTTTTAATGAGAAGAAACAAGCAGGTGTTGATGTGTTATATATAACTGCAACAATTCCAACTACATTTGTCTAATGGGTATGAATATCACTTTTCAACAATACACTAAAGAAAATGAAAAATAGAATAGAAACCCATCCTTGTATTTGATAACTAGAAAACACATATTTAAGTGGCAGCTTTCATTTATTTTGGGAGACTACTGGAAATTAGCAACGTTTAGAGATTACTGAGAAGACACTAGTGTGAATCAAGCTTATATTATTAAAAATTTGGGTATTATTTAATAACTCATGTTTATCTTCTTGAAAGCATTCATGATCATGAAATATGTATTTTTTGTTATATATCACTGATAGGCATTTCTGTTACTAAAGTCCATGCACATCAAAGTGATGAGGGTTTTTTTGTTTGTTTTGTTGTTGTTTGTGTATGTGTGTGTGTGTGTGTTTTGAGATAGAGTCTTGCTCTGTCACTCAGGCTGGAGTGAAGTGGCAAGATTTCAGCTCACTGTAGCCTCTGCCTCCTGGGTTCAATGGATTCTCCTGCCTCAGCATCCTGAGTAGCTGAGATTATAGGTATTCACCACCACTCATGGCTAATTTTTGTATTTTTATTAGAGACAGGGTTTCACTGTGTTGTTCAGGCTGGTCTCGAACTCCTGACCACAGGTGATCCACCTACCTCGAACTCTGAAAGTTCTGGGATTACAGGTGTGAGCCACCATGCCTGGCTGATGAGTCTTTATTATAAATGCTTCAACTGCTGTTCTTATCAAAACATCTATAATCAGACTTTATGCGCTTTTACATGGTGGAAAGGTTGATATAGCTATATGATTGTAATCTTTGCTCACCATTACCCAAAACCTCAACTTGTGCCAAGCCAATAGCTACAACAAATAAAATTACCACTATCACAATAAACAACAAATCACTTACTAAGTTTGTGTCCTCTATAAATAAAATGTTTAGGAGCAGAGGTAGAAGAGTTGTTCAGTGTGGTCCACAAATTCAAGGAAATTACCAATTATTGAAAAAGAGAAATTTGCATGAGAACAATAATTAGCAAGATAAATAGCCTTTGCAATTTCATCAGTGTCATGGGTTTCCTAACCAAGGTTAATCAACAGCAAGTCTAGAGAGATCAGGAAAAGTCAGGTTTCATACAAAGATGGGGACCACGCTAGGGCAAGCGCACATATCAGAGAGTGACTGAGGAAGGTAAGTCACTGGCTTCATGGACGCTCAAGTGCTTGGAAATGGAGTCTCATCATGAAGAATACAGTTGTGAGTGGGACTCTTCCTCCTATAAGATCTTAGGGAACCAGTGGGATTAAGTCACATAATGAATGTTCAGCAAGGCAAGGACTTAGTTTCTTTATTTTAAAAACAGGATCAAAGTGAGACCAACAGCATGGACACTGACCTACAATAAGGCACAAGTGTCCCGGACTGCAAAGAATGGAGGGATGCAAGGATCAAAAGCCAGGCATATTTTTACATCAATAAATCGTTAGTGAGAAACAGCATTTTAAATCTAAGATTTTGCCTTCACTGAGAAGACAGAATTTGAGCAGGACTTTGAGAGAAGGACAAAACTTAGTTAAGTACAGTATAGAGACCTGAGAACTGCATGAGCAAGGATTAGAAGGCAGAACTTTATGTGGTATACCTAGGAAGTGTTAACAAAAATAAAATGAGGTAGGTTGCTTGCAAAGTCAATAGTAAGAAAGTAGAGAGGCTGGTATTGTGGAGAGTTTTGATGTCACAATAAGGTGTGTAACTTAATCAGTTAATGGAAAACCATTAAAATTTTGTGAGCAATGTTCACATGTATGTAAAAAGTTTAGAGAATGAAAAATACATTTGGTCTACAATAGATTAATATGGGGGTAGACTCGGGTGATATCAAAGAAAATAGAAGTTAACAGGCTGATATGAGAAAGTCGTAAAGGATTTAGCAAAGGACATGCTATGTCCTATGCCAGGACATGCAGATTCATTTCCTGCCAGAACTCTGCATGTCCTGGCATGTTTTCTGCTATGCAGAGGACATGCAAAGTCCTGGCAGGAAAGAGATCATTTAAAGGTATCCCTAAGGATTTGATTCCAGGAAACTGGGAAACTTAAGCAATGACTGAGTGACAAGGAAACAGAAGGGGAAATGGTGCAGAAAGAAGATGGTACAGGGTACAGTTGGTGAGATTAGTATTAGGGGTCTAGTAGTTTATACAACAGTCTAATATGAGGCTGCATATTTCCTCTTTGCCTTCCATGGCTAAAGGGGGGGAATTTCTTTCATCCCTTGAACTCAAAAAGAAGAATCAGCAGTAATAAAGTTTTTTAAATAATGAGGAAGAGAAAAGAGCAAATTAGATATTCCCTGATATATAGAATAAATAGACTTTTAATAAAAAATGAACAGCCTGTAAAGAAGATAAAATATGATATTCCCCTGAGGTCTCAAATGTAAACATATATTTCCAGTAGCATAAAATTCCTCCATTTTTTTCAAAGTCCAGACTCATAAAACATTTAGGTATGGACATTTAACTGAGTTACCATTTAACTCAAAGAGGTAATCTTATCACTTTTCAATTCAGTGGTTTTCACAGCCTTCTACCCCCACTTCAACCCCATATCAATTCTTTATCTTCAAGTTGGTTAGCTCTGATGCCATAGTTGACTGGTATCACCAATCTTATTTCAATTAGTTCTCCTAAGAATGTAAATAAAATAAAACTATCTTACAAATGGTTACCAAAATGTACCAAAGCTCTAAAAACATTGTTACCCAAGAATACCCAACAATTCAAGTTCATTGGGTCTGAAACAATCACTATTATACATATATCAAAATTGGAAACGTACTAATATTTCCCAGAGTGAGTAGAAAGTTTTGAATTTGCTGCAAGAGAAGACCAAGAAATAGGAAAGAGAGCCACCTTCTGTGAAACCTAATTACCAAGCACAGTGCTGGCAACTACACCCCTTATATTATTTAATCCTCTACTATATTCTTTTAGTTACATATTGGTAAGAATATGATGAATCATATTTATTAAAGTATCCACTCCATACAATATAATACATCCATTTAAAAAGTATAGTTTGATGGGATTTGATAAATGTACATACCCATGTGACAAAAACGATAATCAAAGTTCTAAGTTCCCCAAAATTTCCCAGAACAACTGTGTTCATCTTCAATTTTCCCCCAACCCTGGCCCTAGGCAACCACAGATTTGCTTTCTCACAGTAGATACTAGTTTTGTCTAGGCTAGAATGTCTTATAAAAGAAACATACAGTGTGTGTACTCTTTGGTGTCAGATTACTTTATTCAGCATAATGTTTTCTCATATTCATTCATGTTACTGCCTAGTTCAGGTTACATAACTCATTCTTTGTTATTACCAAGTAGTATTCCATCATACGAATATACAACAATTCAGTTATCACTCGCCAGTTTTTTGACATTTGGTTTGGTTCCAGTTTTTAACTGTGATGAATAAAGCTGCGATGAACATTTATGTACAAATCCTCGTGCGGATACATTTTCTCTTGGGTAAACACTGAAGTGTGGAATTGCTGGGTCATATGGTAAATGTATATTTCACTTTCTAAGAAACTGCCAAACTGTTTCCCAAAGTGATGATAAAAGTTTACACTCCCATCAGATGTTCAAGAATTCCAGTTGCTCCACATCGCTGACAACATTTGGTCTTGTCAGTTTTTTTATTTTTATTTTTAGCTTTTCTAGTGGACATGTAATGTTGCCTCACTGTGGTTTTAATTGCAATTCCCTTATGATTATGATTATGAAGATTATGATGAGCATCTTTTCATGCATTTATTGGCCATTCAAATATCTTCTTTCATGAAGTTTCTGCTCATGTCTTTTGCAAGTTTTTGATTGTCTAAAAAAATTAATTTGTTTTCTTACAGTTGATTTTTAAGAGTTCTTTATACATTCTGAATAAAAATGTTTGCAAGAGCTGGGCACAGTGGCTCATGCCTGTATCCCAACACTTTGGGAAGCTGAGGTGGGTGCAGCACCTGAGGTCAGGAGTTCAAGACCAGCCTGGCCAACATGGTGAAACCCTGTCTATACTAAAAATACAAAAATTTACTGGGCGTGGTGGCTTATGCTTGTAATCCCAGCTACTTGGGAGGCTGGGGCAGGGCAATCACTTGAAATCAAGAGGCAGATGTTGCAGTGAGCAGAGATCGTGTCACTGCACTCCATCTAGCCTATGCGACAGAGTGAGACTTCATCTCAGAAAAAAAAAAGCTTGCAAATATTTTCTCTCACTTTGTGATTTACCACTACATTCTTAATGGGATCTTCCAAAGAGCAGAAGTTATTTTTTATTTTGATAAAATATAACATTTTTAAGGAAAAAGGGTGTTTTGTCTAAGAAGACTGCTTAACCCAAATCATAGTTTTAAGTTGAGGACTATAATCCATTTTGAATTAAATTTTGTATATAGTGTAAAACAAAGCTAATGCTTCATATAGTTTTACATTTGGATGTCCAGTTGTTTCATCACAATTTGTTGAAAATATCACCCTTCATCATTGAATTAATTTGGCAGCTTTGTAAAAAAAATTAATTGACCACAAATGTGCGATTTATTTATAGACTGTTCTGTTTACCTGATCTACATTTCTATCTTTATGCCAGTATCTACTTCCTTAATTTCTATGACTTTATAGTAAGGATTAAGTTGTGAAAGCAAACATTATAAGTACTATGGACTGAACTGTGTCCTTCCAAAATTTATGTGTTGAAGCTCTAACCCTCAATGTGACTATATTTGGAGTAAGGAGGTAATTAAGGTTAAGTGATCATAAGGGCAGGACCCTAATCCACTAGGATTACTGTCCTTATAAGAGGAGACACCACAAAGCTTGCTCTCTCTTTCTCCCTCTCTCTCTCTCTCTTTCTCTCTCTCTCTCTCTCTCTCTCTCTCTCTCTCTCTCTCTCTCTCTCTCTCTCTCTCTCTCTCTCTCTCTCTCTCTCTCTCTCTCTCTCTCTCTCTCTCTCTGTCTCTCTCCCCCGGCTCCATGTAAGGATCCAGTGGAAAGGCAACTCTCTACAAGCCAGAAGGAGGGCCCTCCCAGGGAACTAAATTAGCTGGCAACTTGATCATGTACTTCCCAGCCTTCAGAACTGTGAGAAATAAATTCCTGTTATTTAAGCCACACAGTTCATGGTATTTTGTTTTGGAAGCCTGAGCTAAGATAGTAAATTCTGAAATATTATGCTTCTATTTTATAATCACTTTGATTACTCTATATCATTTGCATTACTGTATACATTTTATTAAAAAGTTGTCAATTACTATCAAAAGGAAAGGTGGCGTGATTTTGATTATGACTATGTTAAATCTATAAATCAGTTCAAGGGATATTTGACGTATAATTTCTATTGGCCGTTCTGATGCATGAACATGATATATCTCTCTCAATTTCTTTAGGTTTCCTTTCATTTATACCTGCAGTGCTTTGTAGTTTTCAGAATATAAATCTTACATATATAAAAATTTATCCTTAATTATTTTATGTTTTTGTAGTTATATTTCGCTTATACATAGAAATACAATAATTTTTGTATATTACTTTGTATTCTAAACTGTGTTAAATCCACTTCAATTAGGTTTTTGGTAAATCTCTTAGAATTTTCCAGGTATGCAATCAAGTAGTCTGTGAATAAAGACAATTTTCCCTTTTCCTTTCAAATTGTACGTCTTTTGTGCTTTCTTGTCTGTGTATGTGTGTGTGGTGCATGTGTACTGTTTTGTCTTGCACTGATGAAGACTCTCAATGTAATGTTGAATATAAGTGATGAGAAAGGAAATTCTTGCTTAGTCTCGATCTCAAGGACATAATTTTTCACCAGTAAATAAAATATTATCTTTAGATTTCCTGATACATGCTCTTTATTAGATTGAAGAAAACCCTTCTATTCCCAGTCTGATGACTGTATCATGAGTGGATGTTGAATTTTGCTAGTGATTCTTTTGTAACTGCTATGATTACCACACACACACACATACAAACACATGATTTACTTCATTTATCGTAGTAATATGGTGATTTTGCATTGACTGGTGAATATTCAACTAACCTTGTACTTTTGGGATAAAGTTCACTTGGTCATCTTGCATCATACAGTTCATATAATTGCTGAATTTGATTTGTTAGAATTTCATTTAGGAGTTTTGAATCTGTGTTCTTGAGAAGTAGTAATCTATAGTTTGTTTTGGGTATTTTTATTAATGTGTTTGTCTTGGGAGTCATGATAATGATGGTTTCAGAGCTGTGTTAGAATATGTTCTCTCCTTCTCTAATATTTGAAAGGGTTTGTATAAAATTGGTATGATTTCTTTCTTAAATGATGGACAGAATTCACCTGTGAAGCTATCTGGGCCTGGAATTTTTATTTTAGAAACATTTTTAAACTACCAATTCAACTTTTTAAACACATATATTGCTATTTATATTTTCTATTTATTCTAGTGTCAGTTTTTGGTAATTTCTGTCTTTCAAACAACTTATCTATTTCATCTAACTTGTCAATTTTATTGACTTAATGTTTTTTATAATGTCTTAATACGCATTTATGAATTTAAGGTCTATGGTGATATCACTTTTCTTTTCTGATGTTGAAATTTGTCCTTTCAATTTGGCTGGTGCAAACATGAATGTCTTCCAGCCCTGTGTGGATTCTGGGAATTGCTCAGCTTGTCGTAATCCCATGGTTTTCTTTGCTGAGCATTTTATAGCTTCCCCCTTTGCGATATTCAATCTGAAACTCATGAGGAACCCTAACAGATTTCTAGAGATTTTTCTCTGTGTTTCTCCCCACTTCACACTGCTCTGCATCACAAGTTCTATTGACCTCATCCTCCTACATTCCAAAATCTGTCTCTTCATCTCAATGATACAATTCTTCTCTTTGATTTCTCCTCCCTTTCTCATGGTCCAGTACATGCTTCCTGGCAGAAAGCCAAGTGAATTCAAGTCTTACCTCACTTGTTTCCTTTTTGTCAAGGATCTCAGTTGTGTGTTGTCTATCGTCCAACATATTAAAACAAGTATTTCATATCGTTTGTCCAGTTTACCAGTTGTTTGTTTGAGGTAAGGATCCATCTAGCACCATAAATCTGCAATGGCCAGAAAAAATGGTGACATATTAAAGATGGAGGGAAGTGAGACAGATTTAACTTTTGCGGTGTACATGGCTAATAAGTATGACTCAGACTCCAGCTAGGCTTTTTCTACTTTAATATGCTGCCTTTCAAGTTATTCAACAGATATTTATTGGACACCTAGACTGCATTTTGCTAGACTTAAGAGAAATGTGTTTTATAATCCATTCCCTCAAGATTGCTATCTAATTGTAGTAAAAGGATATTCACATGAAACCAGACAAGGCAGTGAATTATATAATCTGTGCTAACAAAGTTTAGGGAGGATGGGAGACAGTATGTTTTGCATAGTTGTTTTAACAGAGGAAAATGATGGCATGTAATTGAAGTATAAATAAAACAGAGAGAGAAAATATAAGAACACCTAGAAAATATAATCCAATTCAATGGTTGACATTTGTGAGAACTTTCTGATTCTAACACATCTTGATAGCAACCATAGTAGTTTTATTGGGGCCCTGCAAAGCTATTTTTGTCTTTTTATCTTCTCTGTGACCCCCTAAAGAAGTCTATTTAAGAATTATTTAATATCTCCATCATGAAACAGAGATCCTGAAAGCTCATTTATTTTAATCAGATTAAAAAACTTAATAGTAAAAAACTAAGCAAATGTTAGCTTCAGTGAATAATTTGAAATGTTTTAAAGCAACAGATCTCACAGAAAACAACTAAGGACTCCTAAAAATGTCAATGTAATTCAATCAATTATATGATATTTGGTTTATTTAAAGATAAATTTCCAAATTTGAGATATTGGTATATGAAAGACCCAGGCCTATAAAAATAGCCATGTCCAAAAAAAAAAAAAGCAAAAGTGGTGAGGGGAGTTGGCCTCTAAAATTTATTATTATTAAATGTCAAAATGCATACCTCATTGCCGCAAGCAATATCCACAAGACTTGACACAACGTCATGAGTATGGGATTCTTAAATAAATAATAGCATACTATATATTGGCAGTTGCTGTGGAACACACAGAAATAGAGACTTTTAGGCTATATTTCAGATCTATTCCATGTTTCCTGAATTTGCAGCTTTTCTAGGTGTTACATGTAGGCTGTTTTTTTTTTTTTTTTTTTTTTTCAACTCTCTAGTTGTTTCTAGGTGTTCGTAGTTATTTGATTGTAACTAAAAATGAATGGTTTGTTGATCTTCAGGCAGACAGACACATAGAATTATTATTTGTTCTTGAAACGTATCAGTCTATTATCATTTACATAAAACAAGAAAGAATTCCAAAGTGGATGCAAAGAGAGGAAAAGTAAAACATACATAAAAATGGCTCCTGGAGCAGACATGATGAGGATGCATTTGCCTCTAAGCCTAAATGTTTGAGCAATTATCTCTCACTGAATTTTACTGACCTATGTGATGAGTGTGGTGGCTTATAATTCATCACTGTCACTTTTTCCTGCAAGTGCTAATTAAGCATCATGATAGGTAGAGGAAAAAACAGTGGCTATAGTCATTGCAGTCTAAAGTGGACAATTGACAGTACACACAGAAATCACACATATATTTTCCAGTGGTGGTAACTAGAGTTGACTGAAAATGGGCTTTAAATATGTATTGGTCAAGATTCTTCTGCTTGCAATCTTTGTGTATGTATTGGTCAAGAGTATCCTGCTTGCAACCATAAAGTAGCTGGGAATGTTTTTGGCTGAAGTAGTTGGGAATGTTTTGAGGCCAGCACACAATATTGGGAGCTCAAGGACCAATGCTACCATCAGTTGAGACTTCCACACTTCTCTCATTTCTGTTTGTCAGCATTAGGAAACTTGAACAGCCTAAAGTGGGTTTCTCAAATCAGTACTACTGAAATGTGGGGCTAGATAATTATTTGTTGTGAGGCATCTGTCCTGTGCATTTTAGGATATTTAGCATCTTCTCTGGTCTCTATCTCCTAGACAACAGTAGCACCTTGCTCCCAAATTTTGAAAAACACAGGTGTCTGCAGAGATTGCTATATGTCCCCTCAGGGAAAAAGTTGCCCCCAGTTGAGAACCACTGGCTTAGAGAATAATGGCACAAATTGCAAAAATTCAAATTCTATCACTTTCTATCAATGTAACGTTGAGCAAGTTACCTTACCTCTTTGTGCCTGAATTTTCTCATCTCTCTAATAATAATTATAACCTTATACACAAGATAAGGGTATTGTGAGGATTAGGTAAGAAAATGTGAACAAAACTCTTAGGACAGTACTTTCACACAGCATTCAATTAATGTTAGCTCTTAACACTAAAGAAAGATTCTCTTCAGATGGTAACAAAATAGCTTCTGGTAGAACCAGATGCAACAGAAGTAGCTTAATAACTCTAGAGAAATCAACAGCTTTTTTTTTCCTCCCAGTGTATCAACTAGTCTGGCTTGAGTCATATGACTCTGTCTTGGACAAAACACAGTAGTCAAAGTGATAGAGTACTGTAAATGGCCAGGTTTGGGTCATACTCCATTCCTATGGCTAAATGAAGGAGACTTTACTCAAAGAAGAGAGTAGGAAAAGTATGATGGCAGACAAAATACACAGTCACCATAGTTCACTGCAGGGTATAAATATTGTGCAAGTAGATCCCCTACTATGTTAGTCCATTTTGCACTGCTGTAAAAGGAACACCTGAGACTAGGTAATTTATACAGTAAAGAGGTTTATTTTGGCTCATGTTTGCAGGCTGTATGAAAAGCACAGTACCAGCCTCTGCTTCTGGTGAAGCCTCAGGAAGCTTTCAATCAGAGCAGAAGGCAAAGGGAAAGTCAGCATATTAGATGGCAAAAGAGGGAGAAAGAGAGAGAAGGGGAGATCCCCAACTCTGTTTAACAGTCAAATCTCTTGTGAACTCATTAAGGCAGGCAGAGCACCAAGCCATTCATAAGGGATCCACCCCTATGACCCAGACACCTCCCACTAGGCTCCACCTTCTACATTGGGGATCGTATTTCAAGATGAGATCTGGAGGGGACAAATATCCAAACAATGTCACTTACCATGGCAATTGACTCATGGGTCATGGAAATCCAACCCCTGTCAGGTTTGGGTGAATCTTCTACAGCAAAGAGATCAGCAAATTATCAGACCACATGATGTCAAGGTATGGCAGGAAAGTGTTCATTTGAATATGTGTCAGATGTAGACTTGGTATCCCAAAACCACTGGCAGTGCAGATTGGTTGGAGCAGAAGGAAGGGCATTGTGTTTCTCTGCTAGTTTTGCAACCGGAAAGACAAAGCTGCAAAAGTCATGATCGAAACTTCCGCTTGTTGAATCATTCCCAGGTGATAGATGCTTTACATGGGTTATCTCAAATAACACAAGATCTCTACATGGAAATTGATATTGTTCTCATTTTTAAAATGAAGAGACTAAATCCTCTCTAGTAAGGGTAAGTAAATTCAGAGTAGGTTCACAGTCAGTACAAGATGGAGCCAGAATTCAAGCCCAAGCCTGCCTGACTCCACAGTTCATACACTTTATCCACACCATGCTACCCTGCAGTCTGGCTGAGATTTCATGAAAGCTAAGCTGCCATACATCTTTTAGGGTACATACTAAAGAAGATGGGACATTAATTAGGTCTTTTATGTTTGGCAAATGAGCCCAACAGGTACTGCTGTGTGAACTCCCCAAATTTTACCTATTAGAGAGCGGAGGCCCAGATAGAGAAGAAAGCTCCCTGCCAATAGTATACCTCTCTTGCCTTACAGGCATCTTGACTATTTGCACATCCAAATCCTGCCCATTGTTTAACTCCCGGCTCAAATGTTGCCTCTATTCAGGGCTAGACTGAGACAAATGGACACCATGACCAGCTAATAATTTGGTGCTTTTTCAAATATCAAATTTTAAATAATGAAATTTGTTTACCTTTTTCTGCACATTCATAAGATGGATTGAATGTGACACAACATTTCAACTTCATTGGAATTGCATCTTATGTTACAGCACCTTTCCTCTGCTATTTGTATTAATAATAAATGGCCAGCACTAGCTACTCCAGGTAAATTGTACAACCACGTATTGTTCTGTTGCAGAATTTCAGCTTCTAAGAACTATGATGTCCAAAAGTTGTTCTTGGAATTGGAGGCAAACCTGGGGTATACCTCCCAATTTGCAAAAATCTTCTAATGAGGTCGTAATACCAATAATATGAGCTTGTTGCCTTCCATACTTTCCATATTATAGTGATGCTTTATTTTGTAGTAGTTGGACCAATGTACAGTGTGAAAGTCTGCAAGGAGTTTCCTGCAGTGCTAATTGGTACAATCTTTCTGATTTGGAGCAGGCTTTGTAGATTGGTCTGCCCATGATTGCCCAGTCCTGCCCTTTATCTAGTTCTGCCCCACCCCACCAGTTTCCAAAGGCTGAGATGACCTTTTTGTTCTCTTTTTCTTGGTTATGGACTGTGCTATGCCTCAGTTTATCTTTCCCTGTTATCAGTAGCCACTAGCTCCTCACCCTTTAGCATTTGTCACTGTAACTTGATTGCCAGCCTCCTACCTTGGCCTTTTATTTCTATTTCTCATGGTGCATTTGTCTGTTTCATTTTTTTTAACATAATTAATTTGAACATTTATATTTAACAACCAGAATTTAAGTTTATGTCTGTTGAGTATTTTGCAATGCGGTTTTTAAAATTATTTTTACAGAACAACTGAAAAGAAACTGAGAATGCCCATTTCAGCACAAAGCTGAACTTTAGCCACAAGGCATGAATTGATATAGGAAGGATATTGATAGTATGTGTTGTTGTTGTCCATGTTATCTTTGAGAAAATAAAATCCCCATATTTGTTAAAATCAGATTAAGCTACTTCAACTGCTCATGTCTCCAGACCAATTTGCCAGGGCCTACTTTGCTGTTGGCTGTGTGCAAGTCCAGGCTATGGGCTTGGTCACTGTATTGTCCTTCTGCTCTTTGGCCAGCTCTTCCCACTGGCATGCAATAGGAAGCTAGCTCAAATTCCCAAAGTCCAGCCAAGAGCAAAGTGGTTGTGGCCATCATAAATTGGATGACAGAGCTAATTCTCTGCACCATTCCATCTTCATTACGCAAACAGTTACAATCTTAACTGCAGGCCTCCAGCCCACTCTGAATGTAGGTCATCCATGTCATATGATTTTCCTAAAAAGAGAAATTACACAGGGATGGAAGGTGAGGATATGTAGAAATACCTCTTTCCCTTGGTTGGCATGGGTGATGTCTATTGCATGCATAACTCATCACTTCTCTTGGCTTTATCAGGACTGTGTAGCTCCCCCTGGCAACCTACCTTTAACTTAAATCTTACTCCCCTTCCATCCCCCCTAGATAGGTGGCTCATCTCCAGGCTCTGCTGAACATTACCTGTCTATTGGCACAGGCGGTGTTATCACACTCCAACTGGACCTGAACTTGACTGCTTTTGAAATCCCTACCAAAGAGGATAAGGAAACTTTTGGGTCTCTGCCATGACATACAGGATATAAGAGTGAGTGGAGTAGATAGATGCCTTTCAATAAGCATCAGTGAAGGAGCTTTCCTTGTAATGACCATTCGCTTCCATTTGTGAAAGACGGGTTGAAGGACTTCTGTCTGCCTAACCATTCAGGGCAACCAAATTTACTTTCATAAGGTTGCAATAAAGGTTGGTAAGGTAGGGTTAAGATATAGGTGGAAGAGAAAAGAAGCCAACAGGTGGTCTATTCTATAGTCCCAGTTGGGGATCTGGGCAGTATTTCCTTTTACTTAACAATAATCCCTATACTACTCGAGCACATCTGCCTTCTCCAAACTGCAGTCCAAAGAAGAGCCATCTTGACTCTTTACATCTAATAGCTTTCTCCCCACATTTCCTCCAACCCCCCACATTTCAATCTTCCTCTTTCCACCATTATCCAGAGGTAGAAGTGTTGGCTCCCTGACCACAGCCCCAATCTTTCTTCTTCTGTATGAATTCCCTTAGCTTAAACTACTGTGGTAGAATCTTCTTAATCTGGTTCAATCTCATATCTTGATAAAAAAAGTCAAGAAATCTCTACTTCCTGCCTTGGGGCACTGCACCACAGGGCACAATCTAAAGGGAAAAAAGGGCTGTAAGGGCAATACATTTTTAAAGTGGAAATTAAAATACATCAGGATATCTGCAAAAATATTTCCTCTATTACAGACTAATTTCAGATCACTTAGCTGGTGGCATGCTTTGGTCCAGACTGGCTCAGGAACTGGTTAGAATGGAGCCTATCCATAGAATGCATCAGTGCTCTGCTAGGATAGGGCTAGAGAAGGCCGCAGGTGGTCAAGGCACAGTATGATAAAAACACCAGTATTTCCAGACATTATTTAGAAGAGGCTCAGGATTAATCATTTCACATAATTATTTCTTTTCATTCATATTATAACCCCGTAAAGTGAGTTCAATTGTTAATTTGAATTGTAAAGATAGGTTAAGAAACTCACTCAGGGTCCCAGGGCAGTGAAATGAGAGACCATAACTCTAATACCTGTTCACTCAACTACTCTATTTGACTTCCTCTCAGGAATGCAGGAAGACCTCATGGTAAGGGTGGGAAAGAACAAAAAACTCATAAACACTGAGTATCTATGTGTCAAGTCCTACTTAAACCATCATTTCATATAAGTCTCAAAATCCAGGGAGGTAAATGTTTCTATGAACCCCTTTTACAGATGAGGAAACCAAAGACCAGTGAAATTAAGAAACTTATTCAAGGTCACACAGCTGAAAACTGCAGGACTGGTTTTGAACTTGCACTTTTGCAGAAAGTCTACATTTTCCCTACTATTGCATGCAGTTTTCAGAAGACAAAACCTTGCACCACCGTGCATTACAATATGAACGCTAAGTCATACCATCCAACTACAGAGCAATGTTTATAGCCCTGTTTGTTCCATCAAAAGAATGGCTTTTCATACAAGAAGGAAAATAGACCTGGCAAGATCTCTTAACTTGGGAGTTCTTAACTTTGCCACAGCCTTTGGCTGTTTTCCTGAAGTCCAAGAAAATATATATAGTATGTATATAGATATCACATATACATATATAATATATACATATTATGCCAAGGTTATATATGGCCTGTGGTTCATGGCTAGTTAAAAGAAGTCAGTATTTCCAGAGTGAGTAGGACAAGAAGCAGAGTGTACTAACTAAATGCTTTACATAAAATAGAGAAAAAAGAATAAAAGGGTTGCTACTCCCTTGTTTTGTACAAGTACAACCACCAAAAATAGCCCAACCATAAAGGGTTTGGACTACACAGAAAGAACTAGAAATACTGCTCCAGTGTGTGCCAAGGATCTGTGCCCAGGCAGAGGAGGCAGAGAATATGGGGAAACTCAAGTGTTACAACTGGTTTCGTGTACCACAGGCAGAGTGAAAATTACTCTTACATGTATGTGTGCTGGCCTGGCTGTGCAAAAGAGAGAGACTCTTCATTTCCCTATGTCTGTTCTGAGAAAACAGCTCCAGCTTATGTTACCTTTATCTGTGTAAATGTCAGTTCCTTGGGAACACTATAAGCATCATGAGAGTAGGATCTTCTAATTCTTGTAGAAGTATCAGGTGAACAGATAGATGCCTTTCAATAAGCACCGGTGAAGCTCTCCCTGCAATTGCCATTCATTATCATTCCCCTCTAGCAACTAAAGAGATGTGTAGTACAAGGAAGGTAATTCTGTAATTCAGTGACTCTCCACAGAAACTCAACCATAAGGCATGAATGTGCCCTTCCTTCAAAGGTTCCTCCAACTTTTCTCTTGCAATCACTTTCACATTGTCCTCTTCATCCTCATCTTAACAAACCATCCTCCTTTGCCTCCACATTTTACTTTATTATCCCTAAACAAAGTCACGATAGAATGTGTGCTCTTCCCTATATGTAGCTCGCCCTCTAGCTCCCTGTAAGGTCTGAAGCTACTTCTCTGTACTCTGGCTTAGGTATTTTTGTTCAGTAAGTTTTGAGGAAATCGAATGGTCCTGATATAGCTATATGCACTGCTCTCCATTATACATGAACCAGGAAATGGGTAAAGAAGATAGAAAAAGTGTGGTGGGGGCTGGCCGTGGTGGCTCACGCCTATAATCCTAGCAATTTGGGAGTCCAAGGTTTGTGAATCACTTGCACTCAGAAATCCAAGACCAACATGGGCAACATGCAGAAACCCTGTCTCTACAAAAAATAAAAAATAAATAAAAATAATCCAGGCATGGTGGTGTGCGCCTGTAGTCCCAGCTACTTGAGAGGCTTAGATGGGAGGGTCACCTGTGCCTGGGAGGCCAAGTCTTCAGTGTGCTGAGATCTACCACTGATAGTACCTGGGTGACAGAGTGAAACCCTGAATAAAGAAAGAGAAAGAGAAGGAAGAGAAGAAAGAAAAAGAAAGAAAGAAAGAAGAAAGAAAGAAAAAAAGAAAGAAAAAAGAAAGAACGTAAGAAAGAAAGAAGAAAAGTAGGAAGCAAGGAAGGAGGGAAGGAGGGAAGGAAGGAAAGAAAAAAGAAAAGAGTGGCGGGGGAAAAAGGGTGAGAGGATAAGAAACAATCAAGACAATAACTAGTGTTTGGGAAATACAGATGTTACTAAAAACTGAAGAAAACATAGTCTAACCCTTAAAATGATGGACAGAATGCAGAGAAGTGTTGCATTTGTTTTAAAACACAAACAAATTCAGTACAATACCAGGAGATAGGGTGGAGAGAGACAAAATCAAATACTGCACTGTAATGTTATTCTTTCAAATACTAAGAAAAAAATAGCATTATATGATCAGAGAGACTAGACTAAGTGTGAAGATAGCAGACTGGGACTGAGTTACTGAGAAATAAACATAGTTTAGGAGAAAGAAACCCAGTCTCTTTAGCTATCTGATATGGTTTGGCTCCATCCCCACCCAAATCTCACCTTCAATTGTAATTATCCCCACATGTCAGGGGAGGGACCTGGGGAGAAGTGATTAAATCATGGGGGTGGGTTTTTCCCATGCTGTTTTCATGATAGTGAATAAGTCTCATGAGATCTGATGGTTTTATAAAGGGGAGTTCCACTGTATGATGTGGCTTTGCTCCTCCTTCACCTTCCTCCTTCACTGTGAGTCCTCCCCAGTATTGTGGAACTGTGAGTCAATGGAATCTCTCTTCTTTATAAATTATCTAGCATTGGGTATGTCTTTATTAGCAGCGAGAGAACAGACTAACACATGGTCCAACTTCCTCTGACCATTTCTTGCTTCCTGAATCGGTTGCCTTTCTCTTTCCATGTCTGACTTAGTGACACACCAATCTCATGAGGCTCTGCCACATCCTAGGAAGTATGCTCAGGGCACCCTGATCACAGTGTTTCTCAGACGCCCTGTTCAGACCTGCCTCTTTTATAGGCCTCAAGCCATGAGTACATGGAGCATAAATTTAAATGTTTAGATTATATCAATCTAACAAAATATTTTAAATAAATATTTTATCTCTTTTTTTGTTAAGATTCATTTTTAATAATCTGGAAATCTAGGCTCAAAGTTAAATTTTTTGGATTCCTTAGAATTCCTCTCTGGAACTTGGAGATGCAGAGAAGGCTGGTCTTCAATCCCCAAATCTTGCCTCATGACACAAGACCCTTGCTTTCCAAACAGACTGCATCTCACACCAGAATTATGAAGGCTGTCCTCTCAGCACATCCAAACTTTTTCACATCTTACCCCTGCAAACAGCTACCATTGACTCAACTTAACCACTCCTGAAGGCTAGATGTGCACTTCCCATCAGTGTAGTCTGCCCACAGCAAGCAGCAATAAGGGAAACAATCTATGCTGGCCTTAGAAGGGGGTTCTGCATATGTGAAATGTGGTCTGGAAGTGAGGGCATTTGCTTCAACCCACTCCTGTAGCCCCGCAAAGGCAGGGCAGAGGGCAGAGGCTGCTTTCTAAAACATATCTGAGACCTTTCCTTGCTCTGGTTTAAAGGAGAGCACTTCCCCTACAGTCATTAATGAATGTTTTCTGGGCACTAAGCTGAGGACGCCATCATGCTAGGCTGAAAACGAATCGCAGTTCAAGGGAGACACAAAGTGGGGCAACTGACTTTCACGGCTCACAAATCTCTACCCGTCCCAGGTTGTCTCAATAAATGACACCACCATGGAGACCGATGACCGTCAGATCCTGGGAGTCACTCTAAACTTCCACTCTTTTGCCACTATATGGTGATCCATCATTCCATCCCCCAAATCCCTCTCCACCTAGATTGCTGAGTGTGATCTGTGTTAGGACATTTTTTCATTACTATAAAGGAAAACCTGAGAGTGCATAATTTATTCAGAAAAGAGGTTTAATTGCCTCACGGTTCTGCAGGCTTTACGGAAGTGTGGTGTCAACATCTGCTTCTGGTATAGGCTTCAGGAAGCTTACAATCATGGTGGAAGGTGAAGGGGAGGTAGCATGCCACATGACCAGAGCTGGACAAAGATAGTGATGGTGGGAGGTGCCACATACTTTTAAACAACCAGATCTCATATGAACTGACTGAACAAGAACTCACATCACCCAGATGATGGAGCTAAACCAATTCTGAGGGATCTGCCCCACGATCCAATACCCTCCCACCAAGCCCCACCTCTAATGCTGGGCATGACATTTCAACACGAGATTTGGAGGGGACAGACATACACACCATATGATGATACTATGTGGCTGGTGTCTGAGCCACAGTTTGTGGAGTAACAGTGTTGTGGGAGCTCAGAGGAAGAGCCCATCCTGTTAGGCTGATGTAGGAGGGTGAGGAGTGGGACTAGCATATGTGATTTATAATGTTATTTGTAATAATCTTAAACATTGACATGTGAAGTGGTTGAATCATGAAGCTAGGATTCGTCTTGGATAAGAGAGGAGTAGTAATGCCATCTGAACCTGTGTGACCTTATGTAAGAATCCCTAAGAGAGAAAAGGGAATCAGGCCTTCATATCTTAGGTATTTTTAGAATAGCTCATACCTAACTTTAACCTGAGCCAACTTATCAATGGAAACAAACAAGTATACTTTTATGAAGGCATTTTTTAAAAAAACCCTACTTTATACTTCTGCCTTTGTACTTACATTCCTCCAAACCCTTAACTGGTTGGCCTATTGGATTATCTTCAAGACTCTCTCACCTTGCAGCGCCCTTCAGGAATCCCTTATACAGCAGAGTCTGCAGCTTAAGAAAGGCAACTCTGCACAAGCCTGGGGGAGCAGGCTTCTGGGTTGGCTACAGAGATGTGAGAACCTGAGTGTGATGTCATTCTAGCACATAGACAATTTTAAGTCAGCCCTAATGTGTATTCAGCTCCCCAGCTCTAAATAGAAGTCTTGTGAACAACACGGAACCTCAGCTGTTTTATAACCATCCTCCCAAACTTCGAAGCGTTTGGCCTAGCTCAGCCAATGGAATCCGGTGTATATTTTTTATTTTTATTGTATGCTCCTCATGTCCATGCAATTGGAAGAAACTGTAAATTTGGTGTTACAGCACTGTAGTTTGGTTAGATGCAATGGTTTAGAAATGTAGCTTTAGTTTGTTATAAGGTAATAGCTGCTTTGCTTTGTTGTGACAGCAGCAATAAAATAAAATTACTACAATGTAAAATATGGTAAGCAACCCAAACTACTGAAACAAAGTCACAAATCAGAGATGGGCCAACTCTGAGAACTTCATGTGCGGAAGCAACAATGCATCTCCATCTCCGAACACGTAGCACAGGGAACCCTGTCACAGCCATCAGTATTAGCTGGGTTCGCATAATTGCCTTGGTTTAAATCATGTTACCCCAAGCCATATGAGGCAAAAATCCTGTTGAAATATAGAAATATTCCATTCCGTTTACAGCACATAGAGGGGAGACTCCTTGGAGCCTAAGCTGGTGTTTAAGTGTACCTGGGCACGTGTGAAGAACCGGTGTGTCGGTCAGGGTCTCAAGAAAATGATTTCTGAAAAAAGTTGGCTGAGAAAGTGGCTCTTTGCTTTTGTTGTTTCTTGGTTTTGTTCATTTGTTTTTTAGTTTTTGGTACTTGTGTGTACATGCATGTGTGTCTGTGTGTTTGTTTGTTTGCTTGCTTGCTTTTAACAGATGCCTGAGAGGAAAGCCTGAAATTGAGCAGAAATCATGGGACTTTACTGAATTTTGGTCCCGTTTCTGCTCTATGGACATATACCTGAACCTTGCAGAGGGGACTGTAGGCAGAGGTTAAACATTTTGTTTATAAGGAGCCATAAGTGAATGAGCTGCCACAGGACTATTTTAGTGCCCTGGTAATAAAATGTGCCGTAGTGAAGGAGAGAGACATTTTTACTTTAGGGGCTTCCAAGTGCTGAGGACAGTAGGGAACTCCTGACAGGCAGGTAGCTTTGGAAGCAGCAAGAGAGAGGCAGGACCCATGTCACTAGCCTCTGCTTTTTCATAAATTCTGGTAGCAGCTACAGCAGCAAATCATCTCCATAAGGGGCTTTAAGTTTAGGCAACATCAACATGAATAGTAAGAGATGATCCATGAACTCATGTCGAACAGCCAAGAAATGCCAGTAATATTGGTGAAGGCTGGGGACAGAGGGACATATGTGGGTCTTACAAGGTGCTCAGTTCCCAAAGGTTTACGTAGATGCTGGCAAACACCAGTGAAGTGTAGGCCAATCAGTGACTATAGATACATAATAATAATATAAACTGTATAACCTATTAATATGACCCACTTTGTACTCAGAAGCTAACAAGGTTAGGAATACATGGGTTACAAATGGATAAAGCTTTGGTTTGATATGAACAGCTAATATTCACTTTTTACCCCTACTACACGTTGTCTTTAGCATTTTCTATACATTAGTTAAACCACAACCTTATAAAGTGAGTGCCATTATTTTCTTGATTTCTCAGATGAAGTATTTGCAGCATATTAGTCTTATCCAACATCATAATGAGTAAGTGACCAGAGCTGGAAGCTATATTACAGAATCTGCACCCAACCTGTGTTCATGGCTGTTACGTGATCTCCTTACCCTCTGCTGAGAGCCACTTTTTGTATAGCATTCCAGAGTGATATTTCCCAACTAGGCAATTTTCCCAGGCCCTAAGATACCTACTAACACATCTATATCATTATATTTATATAGATATATAATAACCATGCAAAATATAAACACTGTGCACCTTTTAAAAGACACCCATATTATAAAAGACTTTTCTGTGAATTTGGTCCAAAAGGGGAAATATTCTAAGAAATA
Organism: Alouatta palliata; assembly: GCA_004027835.1. Lineage (NCBI taxonomy): Eukaryota > Metazoa > Chordata > Mammalia > Primates > Atelidae > Alouatta > Alouatta palliata. Next base: position 40,877 of record PVKV010012452.1, on the reverse strand, counting down.
CTAACTAGGGCCCAAAGGACAAAATGTTACATTTTTGAGTATGGTGACCCATTGTGAAGCCACCCCATTCTCTCAGAATTCTGTTAAACTCAGGCTAAATGGGCCTTCCCAAATGAACTTGAAAATAACTTTTGAATGTTCCAATACCTTACATGTGCCAAGGTACATGTGATCAGATATGCAAAATTCAGGGGGCCAAGGAAGGGGGCTCAACTTTGTTTAAAGACTTTCTAATATATATATATATTTGATTGGTTAAAAAGCTGACAGACTGTATTACAGCTAACATTTCCATATTGATTATACCATTTCTGAGGCTGGCCTCTCTGTGACAAGAGCAGCATAATTAGTTTTTTCCTTGTTAAATATTTGTAAATCATTTGTACTTTTACGGGGTACATAACCTGGCTGTTACCCTTCAAATAATCTTCGTGTAACTTGTTTGAACAGGAAATATCTCCTACAGTGCAGTGTCACTTCTGTCTTTCAGTGAGACTGCAACATAAGGACTTCTCTTGCTGGCAAAACGCAAAAGGCCACCCATGCCATGGTTACATAAAATGTGTCTGTAAGAGGCTCCGTCCCAGCAGACTCAAGAACAGCCACTTCTGCCCAGCTGCTCTGTTTATACCACTAGGGAGCAACTAGATTGGAGAAAAATGTTTGAATTGTTTATTTTGTTCTCTGTTTATGTTTATTTATTTCAATCTACCAGAAGCCACAATTGTCAATCTAAAGATCATTAAAAAGCACTGATTTGGGGTTCACAAGAAAACAAACTGATTAAGACTACTTACACTTACATCATCGTATAGTGTGAGGTGCAACTCTGAAATATAACTCTGTCTTTGTTGTGCCTGTTGAGAGCTGCTACCTCAAAACAGGCGGTGTGAGAAGTAGTACAAATCTTCCAACAATGCTACAGTTTCTCAAAGAGTTCTTGGCAGTCCTCTTTGAAATGAACTTTTCAGTCTAAAAGCACTTTTTGAATTTCTTTAATTGCCATAAACGTTTTTACTTAAATTTTAAAAGTTAGAGTGAATTTTTGGAGTAAAGGTTGTAATTACTTGAATATAAATCTGATAATTAAGTTACATCAGAAAAAAAGAAATGCTATATATCTTAATCCCAAATAGAAACATGCAAATCTAAAGTAATAGGAAGGATCGTGTCGACTGATTATAAACAGCCCAAAGGTCCATGATACTAAGAGCAGTATCTCTGCAATAGGCACATGCCTTTTACCCATTTCAGTCAGTTTTTTTTAAAAAACTGTAAGAATTCACAATAGTTTACAAAATCTTTAGGCAGAAAATAAGTTGGGCCCTGTGAAAGACCATAATCATGAATTACAAAGTCGTAAGAAAGGAAAATGTCTTACTTAGTTCATTTTGTGCTGCTATAACAGGATGCCACAGACTTAAGTAATTTACAATAAACAGAAATGTATTGGTTCACAGTTCTGGAAGCTGATGAGTCCTATATCCAGGCTCCTGCAACTGACAAGGGCCTTTTTTTGCAGCATTATCTCATAGCAGAAGGCAAGATGGTGAGAGAGGAGTGAACTTGCCCTTTTGTAATGGCCCCAGTCCCACTCAGAGTGTGAAGCCCTCATGGCCTAATATCTCTTAGAGGCCCCTACCTCCTAATACTGTTACAATGGCAATTAAATTTCAAAATGAGTTTTGGAGGAGGTAAACATTCAATCATAGCAGCAAACAGCTGTTGCTTGCTTTTACTGAGATCTCTGGAGCCCATCAGTGCATTTCATGACGCCTCTTCTAAATCTGTCTCTGCGATCAGCTGGCCACTTCTACAGAGCTCAGTTCGGAGAACTTGCTGAGGCTGATCTGGGATTAGAAGACCTAAACTATCAAGAAAGAGAAACTACTGGGTTCATCAAAGCATGTTGTGGGGTGTGAGGGATAGGGCATGGCGTAGGGGATGCAGACACAGGGAAGGAGAACGTAGAGGAAGCTAGGGATTTGTGCCTGGCCAGAGAGGAAACTGAAGACAGAAGGTAGCTTGTATTTGAACCAGAATTTAGTATTTCAATGTCTTTGAAGAAGAGACACATTTAGGCCATATTTGTGATGCTTTGAACCCAGATAGTGGCTACAGAGATGCCAGTTCACTGACACATCTTCCTGGTAGGTAAAGAAAGGCTTGTTTATAGACAAAGAGTCATTTGCTTGCTGTTCAGTCCCTAACTCATAATTTATTATGGAAAGACCAAAGTTTTGGAATCTTACTGGAGAAGAAAAGAGAATTAATAAAACTTGGTTCATGCTATCTAGTGCCCTCAATCTTTTTTGCCTCCCAGGCAAATGAATGTGTGGCATTCTATATTAATCATTATTATAGTTACATCAAGTGATTTTCCTTATACATATGTATTAGGATAATAAAACTCTTGCATTTATATACATATTATAGTATTCCAAAATGTTTTAAACTATTTTACTTGATGTAGTAACTCTATAAGACAGAGCAGTATTAGGTTGAATCATGTAAAATTACCATTTTTGTTGCTCAAAAGTGGCTTAATATGGACAATTTTATATAGTTAAAAGTGATATTAGTACAACCATTTAACACGTGAGTCAACTCATGTACAGAAGTGGTAAGCAACCAACTTGGACACATGCGTCAACTCATGTATAGAAGTGGTAAGCAACCAACTTGGACACATGCGTCAACTCATGTATAGAAGTGGTAAGCAACCAACTTGGACACATGCGTCAACTCATGTATAGAAGTGGTAAGCAACCAACTTGGACTTACCTGGTAAGTTCTGGAGATGGAGCTAGATTATGTCTTCTCATCTCAGAGATGTTTACAGTATAATAGATTGTATAAGAGAAGAGTATACCCACATGTAATACAAACCAAAATTAAGCATCTTGTCTATGTTTGTTTTGTGATAAATTTACTACAGATAAAGATAATGAGGAAAACTTCAAGAAATCTGCTTTAAGTGCTCTTCATTAATTTTTTGCATCCTTATGCATTTTTTTCCAAATTAGCAAAGTGCAAAGAATCAAATCATTTATGCTATGAAAAGATTACATATTTAGTTTTTCAAATTAGTTGGCTGTAAGTAAATTATTTTGTACCTCTATTATTTAGGGTACAGGGAGCCGAGGAAGAGAAAAAAAGCATTATGTTTGATTAAGTAAAGAAAAATCAGAATTACTATTCATGAAAAAAATTAGCTATTTCTTTGCCTCTATTTACTTTTCTTTCTTAAAGAGGAAAGTGAGTCAAAGTCCTTCCATTTTGAGAAAGAAGGAATTTTAAATGAGGGAGCCAATATTTTGTTTCTGATACTGTCTTCGCAAATAATATCTGAATTAGAATTCATATCAATAACCCATTCCCTCTTCTGATTATACTAAGGTTTCTTGAGCATAAATAAATCATATATAACTTGTTAGCTTTTAAAAAAATGCTACAGGGGATTCAAACGTATTATATATGCAATGTTTTTTCAAGAATTAGCAAATGGCTATCAAACATGGAAATACAATTTAACAACTTAAACTAAAAGAAATATACATCATTAATTTAAATACAATTACCTGGCTGCAACCCAGCCAGTGGCACTAGTTGAGTGCCTCAAGTGTGTGATATGGGAATTCCACTGGTCCAGCGAGCTCCTTGCTTCCACGGGCCTCTAAGCAGTTGCTTTGTTGCCCGAAAAGATAGATCCTTTCTTCCCATGCCACACTCATGGCTTCTCATGGCATGGCGAAGACGGCACTGATTTGTTTACCCATGAATGCTTTTGTGAGAGGAGAGCACCCTCTGTACTTCAATTTATTTCCGCTGGACAGAAACTTGGAGAGGAGGAGAGTGGAAATGTCTGTGTCATCTTACTGTTTTTATCTTCCTAGTTGTTTGAGAAGATTCTTCCAAGCTTCAAACCTGACAACAAAAAAGCAATTTTTCCACAATATTATTAATTGTTATTTCCAAACAAAAAATAGATTATGAAAGCAACTCAGGATGGAAAGACATCAGAAATTGTGTCTGATTTAATGGATATTTTACCTGATACCTAGCAGGGTTGACAGTAGGGGAAGCTATAAGGAAGAGAAACAAACAGACAATATATGTATAAATCTACATATGCCTCTTCTGTATCACTGAGATTCTTTACACACTAATTTTACATTATTTGCATATGAGTATACAATATTGTCCTTGTTGAGTCAAAATGATACATCTAGAATAATCCTTTGCTAGGGCATATTTTCTTAGTATGACACTCTTCATTGATTATCATTTTGATGTGCTTGATTCAATTTCCACTTTCAGTGAAGTCACTTCTTAGCCTTGATTTCATGGATAAGGAATAAAGTATTAAAAGGCCAACAATTAGTAGCTGTGTCAGTGGCTATTACTGCATATTAATAGCCCAAAGCTACCAGAACCCTAAACATAATGGCTTAAAATGTAATACATTTATTATTGCTCACAAGTCTATAGGTCATCTAGGTGGTTCTGATCTCTACTGGGCTTACACTTGTCAGATATCGGTTGTGTAATCAGATTTGCTGGTCACGGCTAGGATTTCTCACGTTTTGGGGGGTAAGCTAGGAGCTGGCTTGTCTAGGATGGCCTCACTATTGTCTGATGGTTGGATTCCTGAATGACTGGGTCATTATTCCAGCCAGCTAGCTATTATTCACATGGTGATGACAGTGGTCCAAGAGAGTGAGTGAAAGGGTTTGAGTTCTCTTGAGGTTTAGCTTCAGATCTGGCACACCATTACCTTTGTCTAATTCTATTAGGTGAAATAAATCACAGCCTTATCCCAGATCAACAGTAGAGGAAGGAGACTCCATCTTTTCATGAGAGGAGTCACAAAATCACATTGCAAAGGGTATACACACCAGGATTTGTGAATATTTGTGGTCATTTAAAAAATAATTTTCCTAAAGTAGCCTTTATAGTGTATCGTAAAAGTATGTCTCACAAAACATTGGTTCTACATGTTATTAATTGATGGGATACAAAACAATACCCATGCATTCATACAGAAAAGAAGAAGGGTGGATTTCCATGGTCAAGTACAATTAGGAGACTCTGCATTTATGGGACTCCTTCCCTTAATACCTCCAAATGGGCTAGTAGGAAGAGTGGCTCCAGCTCTCTCATCAGAGGTGGCTACAACTCCTCATAGGTACAGTAGCTCTCTCTCCCCTCAGCAACAGGATATGTACTGAGACTCTATACACAGAGGTCTGGGCTCTTCCAAGCCTCCAACTGCTGGACAACTAATATTTCTAGCAATTTCACCCAATGGTTAGTGTCCAAGCTCAGACTGTGAGGTTCCTGAGCTCAGTTCTCTTCACTGAAGATTGTTCTCATATTTACATCACACAAAGAGAGAGTAATAGAGTTATAGAATCCTTTACAGGAATACAGCACTTCTGTTTAACCAGCTATTCCCTGCCCCAACATAATTCTGTCACAATTCTGCTGGACTCTGAGAGAAGAGAGGCCTGTGTACCTGCTGAAATCTTGCACCAAATGCTATTTGCTGTTGTTTGAATGTGGCCATTGCAAGACAGGATCAAACCAAATGTATCAGAATTCTTTGATTCTGCTATGGACTGAATGTGAGTGTTTGTGTCCCCCAAACCCCAAAATCATATGTTGAAGCCCTAATCCCCAGTATCATAGTATTTCAAGGTGGGGTCTTTGGGAGGTAGTTAGGTGTGAGGGTGAACCCCTCATTAATGTGATTAGTGCCCTCATAAGAAAAGATACAAGAGATGTGCTTGCTCTCTCTCTGCCAAGTAAGGACACAGCAAGAAGGCATTCATCCATCTGCAAACCTGGAAGAAGATCCTCACCAGGAACTAAATCAGCTGGCACCTTGATCTTGAACTTCCAGCCTTCAGAACTGTGAAGAATAAATTTCTGTTAAGCCACCTAGTCTATGGTATTTGTTATGGCAGCCTGAACAGATTAAGACAAATTCTTTACTGTACATCATAGTGCTCTTGGTGATTGACTCTCCATGGACAGAATACATAGTTTCCCAAGGTTTTTTGATCAAGGAATCTTTGTTCAAGGAGCATTTTGCAAAACTGCTATTAAATAGAATGCATATTAGAGAAAAAAATGTCTCATTTAAAGGACAAATTTCAGTAAAATAAATATATCAACAATGCAAATTCATATAAAACACTGATTGTTTATTTTCCCCCATGGGCTTATTGTACTTTCAGGCTCTTCTGAAGAAATTTTGACAGTTAAAATAAGCAACAAAACAGAAGCAACTGGAAAACAAAAGATAAAAAGTAAGTTAAAGAAGAGCAAGCCTGAGAAAAAAAATCAGTTAAAAATATCCGATAAAATAGCTTAGTGCCTGATACGTTTTGGGCACCCCACAAAAGTGTGTTGAAACAGGATCTGAACACAAAATTTAATCTGAAGGAGTAAACAAGAAAAGGTAATAATTTATTAATCATTCAGTGAATCTTTATTATGCCTCTACTACATATTACTCACATAGGTTACTGGAGGACTGTAGCTAAAATCTACTCAACACCTGTTTTTGCAAATAAAGTTTTATTGGAACACAATGACACTCATTCGTTTATGTATTGTCTGAGTGATTTTGTACTGTAACTGCAGATATGTGTACTTGCTACTGAGACCATACGGCATGCAGAACCTAAAATATTTACTGTCTGATTCTCGATACAGAAAATTTTGCTAACTGCTGATGGATTCTAGACCCATCCTTAAATTGTTCCAGTCCTGTATTCTTTCTCTTAGAAGGCGCCTTATTATTTTTTTTTTCTCACGGTTTCAATTAGATCTACAGAAAAGATGCTTTAATCCCTATTCCCAGTCTTAGGCACTGAGGGTATTTCTATATTTCCATTGATCCTATAAAAGCAATTACCTTTTGTGCTTATTCTACACATTAGTCTACTGTCTAGGTTACAGTTGACACATAGATTAGAGAGAAAGAAGAAATAAGGCAATTTATATTTGTGGTGCATATGGAATACTTCAGTATTGCTACAACGATATCTTGCTCTACTTTGGAAGCTTTCAAGCACTTCACCATAATTAGTTTCTTTGCTGTAATATGCCAGGAAAACAAACAAACAAAAAAAATCATTAACATTATCACTGTCCAGTTGTGAAAAACAGATACAAAAACTCATAAAAGGGCTTAATTGATAGACAGAGGACATTACTTCTAAATTTTAATAACAGGGCTGATTTGTGATTATATCCCATATGTCTTAGTCACTTTGGTCTGTTATAACAAAGTACTATGATCTGCATGGCTTATAGGCAATAAAATTGTATTTCTCACAGTTCTGGAGTCTGGAAGTCCAAGACCAGAGAGCCAGCATGGTCAGGATCTGGTGAGGGCTCTCTTCCAGGTTTCAGACTGCTGTCATCTCATTGTATCCTCACATGGCAGAAAGAGGGTAAGAGAGCTCTCTGGAGTCTCTTTTATAAAGGTACCAATCCCATTTATGAGGACTTCACCCTCATGACCTAATCACCTCCCAAAGGCACCACCTCCTAATACCATCACTTTGGGGGTTAGAATTTCAACATATGAATTTTGGGGAAACACAAATATTCTGTCCATTGCACCATGCAAAATTGAGAAGTTCAGACCTTGTTCCAACCCAGCATTGTCTATTGAAATTAAGCTAGAGCTAGACTTTCACAAATGTTCTTCTCCAAGTCCTAATTTCAATTTAGTTACTTTCTGCCTACAAATGGTGTATAACAAGAGGTATATCCTATGCATAACACTCTTATTAGGTGAAGGGAGGATGATCCAAAATCCAGTGTTATTTTTTTCCCCAAGAATTACCCAGGATGCTCTCTCTACCTATGTGCTTCTCTAAGCCTCTATCACCGTTTCCTTCCTTGCTTCTTTTGCTCACTGTTAAGATTGTTTTTGTCCCTATGTAAAGGCCACCATTGTAAATGCAATCGGCTATGCATGAGTGGAAAGTCTTTTCTTCAACGAACACACTTCCTTAAAAAAAAAAAAGTGACTTCCCTCTTAAATGCAAATTCTCAAAAATGTAGAGAATTTTGGAAGTCTAAGAGATTTTAATAAAGAAATAGAAGCATGACAATTTTTCTCCTAGGAATGCTGGAGCTCAGCTGTTGTATAGCTCTGAAACTCAGCTCACTCACTCTGTCCTCCACGTATTGTATTTCAATAAAAACTTAATAAACAGAATATTAAAGATTTGAAGAATTATACAAAGCATTAAATTTCTAACCCTGCCATTTATTTTATTTTTATGAGATATCAGGACCAGTTTAATAAGTATAATAAACATAAACTCTGGCATTTATAACACTATTCACCAGATTAATACCAGATAATATTTTCTAGAATTGCTATTTTAATAGGAATAAATGAATAAACAGATATGTCTTGGACTTATTCTACTAAGATTGCAGGAAACCAATTTTTGAAATCAAATTAACAACCAAAATCAATATTTTCCCCATTAATTCTATATTTACTAAAAGAGTTTTAGTACCAGAAGATAGCAAAAGATATGCTGGCGTTGGACTAGCCAATGGTGCCTTCAATGAGTGTTTAAAAGAGTGTCTTTCCCACTCTTTCAGTCTTAACCTATTGCCCTAGGCTAGATATTTTATTCTCTTTACAAAACCACTTGCACATGTGCACGTGCACAGTTAACAGTTGATAATATTAGATTAATGTAAGGCAGGGGGCAGTAAGGTGTGTTTTATTATTAATATTTCTCATTTATTCTCTCCTACTACCCTCTTTTTTACTCTTTCCCATCTAAGTTCTTCCAGTATGCTGACAACTTCAAATAAGCCCCAAGGACATAAAAAAGAATATCAAGAGAAATGGCTCCTTCTTAGATTACAAAAAAAGGGTAAAGAGGTAAGTATTCAGGAGTTGAAGACACTTAAGATAAAGTCTATACACTACACAGAATGCACAGTTCAACACCTTGTAAGTTCCTTGCAATCTAAATGTAAAACACAAAAAACAAAAAAGCTCCAACACAATCAACTAATGATTTTCAATCCATGGTAAAATATCCTATTCATACATGAAATTTCAAAAAATTGAAAACTTTGATCAGTATCAAGTGTGGGTAATGTTATGTTTTGATGGTTAATATTGAGTGTCAACTTGATTGGATTGAAGGATACAAAGTATTGTTCCTGGGTGTGTCTGTGAGGGTGTTGCCAAAGGAGATTAACATTTGATCTGTGGACTGGGAGAGGCAGAACCACACTCAATCTGGGTGGGCACCATCTAATCAGCTCCCAGTATGGCTAGAATAAAGCAGGTATTTCCAAGAAACTTGTGAGTCTTCTGGCCTTCATCTTTCTCTCGTGCTGGATGCTTGCTGCTCTTGAACATCAGACTCCAAGTTCTTCAGCTTTTTGACTCTTGGACTTTAAAAGTGATTTTCCAGGGGCTCTCATGCCTTCAGCCACAGGCTGAAGGCGGAACTGTTGGCTTCCCTACTTTTGAGATTTTGGGACTCAGACTGACTTCCTTGCTCTTTAGCTTGCAGAGAGCCTATTGTGGGACTTCACCTTGTGATTGCGTGAGTAAATTGTCCTAATACACTCCCCTTCATATACACATATATATATATGTATGTGTGTGTGTATATATGTATATGAAGAAATATATATATATTTCTGTCCCTTTAGAGGACCCTGACTATTACGTATTTGGAAACAGGTATTCATCTCAATTATTAGGTTGATGCAAAAGTAATTGCGTTTTTTGCCATCAAAAGTAATGGCAAAAACTGCAATTACTTTTGCACTAACCTAATACTAGAGGGAGTTAAAATTGTTATAAAAACTTTGGAGGGAATCAGTTTTTCAGCTTTGGTCACAATTCAAAAGATACATATACTATAGCCCAAGAAATCCAGTTTTCACCATCAAACTTAAAGAAACTTTCGTGGGTCAGGCACAGTGGCTCATGCCTATAATCTCAGCACTGTGGGAGGCTGAGGTGGGTGGATCACCTGAGGTCAGGAGTTCCAGACCAGCCTGCCAACATGGAGAAACCTCGTCTTTACCAAAACTACAAAATTAGCTGGGCATAGTGGTGCATGCCTGTAATCCCAGCTACTCAGGAGGCTGAAGCAGGAGAATCACTTGCCACAGGAGGTGGAAGTTGCAGTGAGCCAAGTTCATGCCATTGCACTCCAGCCTGGGCAGCAAGAGCAAAACTCCATCTCAAAATAAAAAAAGGAAACTTTTGTACTTATATTCAAAGAGATATATGTGTACACACACGCACATGGGTGTTCATTGTGGAAATATTTGTGACAGCTGGTTTGAATCAACCTAAGTGTCTACAATGGAAACTGCTAAACAGACTTTGATAGAATGAGGTGCAACAACTATGGACAATGATGTGTTTCATACACTTTAATAGATAATGTCCAGATTTGTTTTTCAGTGAAAAATCACGTTGCAAGGCATACATTTAGTATGATGTTACTTATGTAAAATGCACACACATACACACACACATGCACATGCACACATCAAGTCACAATATTTTGTTATGGTATTTATATATTTATATAAATAATATAAAATGGTTTGATAAGATGTTCAATAAACTTATAACAGAGCTTTTATTTCTCTGAGCAGGAGATAAAGAAACTAAGACTCTTAACACTTCTGATATGCTTTGGCTTCGTGTCCCCACCCAAATCTTATGTCAAATTGTAATCCTTACATGTTAAAGAAAGGGTCTGGTGGGAGGTGATTGGATCATGAGGGTGGTTTCCTCTGTTTTGTTCTCATGATAGTGAGTAAGCTGTTATGACATCTTACGGTTTAAAAGTACAGCAGTTCTTCCCCTTTCTCTCTCTCCCTCCCTCTCTCTCTCTCTCTCTCTCCCCTGCTCTGACATGGTAAGACATGCTTGTTTTCTCTCACCTTCTGCCATGATTGTAAATTTCCTGAGGCATCCCAGCCATATGGAATCGTCAGTCAATTAAAGCTCTTTTCTTTATTAATTATCCAGTCTCAGGTAGTTCTTTGTAACAGTGTGAAAATGAGTAAATACAAAAAACTGGTACCAGGAGAGTGGGGCACTTCTATAAAGTTATCTGAAAATGTGGAAGCAACTTTGGAAACTGGGTAATGGACAGAGGTTGGAACAATTTGGAGGGCTCAGAAGAAGACAGGAAGATGAGAAAAACTTTGTAACTTCCTAGAGACTTGTTGAATGGTTCTGACTAAAATGCAGACAGTGATATGGACAATGAATTCCAGGCTGAGGTGGTCCCAGATGGAGATGAGAAACTTATTGGGAACCGGAATAAAGGTCTCTCTTACTTGACTTTAGCAAAGAGACTGGGGGCATTTTGCCCCTGCCCTAGAGATGTGTGGAACTTAAAACTTGAGAGAGATGATTTAGGTTATCTAGCAGAAGAAATTTCTAAGCGGTAAAGCATTCAAGATATGACCTGGCAGTTCCTAACAGCATACAGTCATATACCTTCACAAAGAGATGGTCTGAACTTGGAACTTATGTTTAAAAGGGAAGCAGCAAGTAAAAATCTGGAAATTTTGCAGCCTGACCATGTGGTATAAAGGAAAAACTCATTTGCTGGGGAGGAATTCAAAGTACCAGTTGAAAGAATTTACATAAGAGGAGCCCCAAGACTTGGCAGCTTCCACATGGTGTTGGCCCTGTATGTGCATAGAAGGCAAGAGTTTGGGAGCTTCTGCCTAGATTTCAGAGGATGAATGGAAATGCCTGGATATCCAGGCATAAGTCTGCTGCAGAGGTGAAGCCCTCATGGAGAAGCTCTACTAGGGCAATGCAGAGGGGAAATGTAGGGATGGAACCCCTCACAGTGTCCTCACTGGGGCACCGTCCAGTGGAGCTGTGAAAAAAGGGCCACCACCCTCCAGACTCCAGAAATGTATATCCACCGAAAGCATACACCATACCACTGGAAAAGTCACAGACACTCAATGCCAGCCCGTGAAAGCAGCTGAGAGGACTGTACTCTGTAGAGCTACATGAGTGGAGCTACTCAAGACCTTGGGGGCCCACTTCTTGCATCAGTGTGTGCTAGATGTGAGACATGGAACAAAGGAAATTATTTTGAAGCTTTGAGATTTAATTATTGTCCTGCTAGGTTTCAGACTTGCATGGGGCCTGTAGCCTCTTTATTTTCCCCAATTTCTCCCATTTGGAATGGAAGCATTTACCCAATGCCTCTACCCCCATTGTATCTTGGAGGTAACTAACTTGTTTTTTTTTTTTTTATTTTACAGGTTCATAGGCAGAAGGGACTAAATTTATCTCAGATGAGATTTTGGATTTGGATTTTTAAGTTAACATTGAAATGAGTTAAGAGTTTGGAGGACTGTTGGGAAGGCATGATTGGTTTTGAAATGTGAAAAGAACATGAGATTTGGGAGAAGCCAGGAGCAGAATAATATGATTTGGCTCTGAGTCCCCAACCAAATCTCACGTCAAATTGTAATCCCCATGTGTTAAAAAAGGGCCCTGGTGGGAGGTAATGCTATGATTGGGGTAGTTTCCTCCATACTGTCCTTGTGATAGTGAGTGAGTTGTTACAATATCTGATGGTTTAAAAGTTTGTGGCAGTGCCACCTCCCTCCCTTACTCCACCATGATAAGACATGCTTTCTTTCCCTTCACCTTTTGCCATGATTGTAAGTTTTCTGAGGCCTCTCCAGCCACGTGGAATTGTGAGTCAAATAAACCTCTTTTCTTTATAAATTACCTGGTCCCAGGTGGTTCTTTACAGCAGTGTGAAACTGGACTTGGAAATTTTTTCCTTGTTGAAAAAAATTAAAAATAAAATATACCCTGAAATAACAGGGATGAATGTCTTATCAGAGACTATGATGGTAAGAAAATTAATATTTATTAAACACCTATTATGTGTTGGGTACTCTGTAAACCAAAATGCTATTGTGACACAGAGATTATCTGTAAGGCTCTGAACTGATCACATGAGCCCTTTAAAAGCAGAAATTCTCCTCTGGTTGGTTGCAGTAGAGGAAATCAGGGATTGTAAACATGTAAAGAATCTTGGTGTGCAGCTGTTGGTGTGATGGTGGAAAGAGCCATGTGGAAAAGAAGAAAGCCAGATGGCCTCTAGGAACTAAGAAAAGCCTGCAAGGAAAGGGGTATCCCAGTCCTACAAGCTCAAAGAAATGAATCTTCCTAAAAACCAGTAATCTTGAAAGAAGACCCTTCCAGACAAGAACTGCCATTTGAGCCATTTGAGTCAAATCTTGATTTCAACTCTAAGAGGGCTGAAACTGAGAATCCTCTCATGCCTAACCCAAACTTCTGGCCAACAGAAACTGTGAGATAATAAATGCATATTGTTTTAAACTGATATGTTTGTGGCAAATTGTTATGCAGCAATGTAAAACAAAAACAGCTATGTCATGCTGTGGTTATAAATAATCTCTGTATCTCAGGAGCCAACCAGAATACGAAGTTACTTCTTGCTCCAGGTCTGTCTCGTGAATGTCCAGGGGTGAGGTGGGGGTTACTCCCGAGAATTATTCAGAAATACAAGATGAACTACATGATACAGAACATATGATCTTTCAGATTCTCAGGAGTCAAGGCTCTTGCAGGGTGGCACACCTTAGCCAAGAGTGGCACATATAACCCTTGACTAGAACTAGTCACATGGCTCTGCCTAAATGCAAGGCAGCAAGGGAATGTGATAGAATATTTGGTGAGCCCTCTGCATGTGTTAGGAAGCTGACGAAATTCTTACTACGACCTTGTGAGAAATATATTGTCAGGATATTTTAACAAATGGGCTAACTGAAGCTTGGAGAGGACAGGCAACTTGCTTAGGGTCACGTGGGTGGCAGAGTCTGGATATGAACTCAGTTCTGTGTGATGCTAAAGGACATGTTCTTTTCACTGAGTCATGCTGCCTCTTCCCAGATGAAGGGACTTCAAAAAGACTACTACAGAGGCTAAGTTTGGAGAAGAAAATATTTGACTGAGTCAGAATTTGAAGGTTATCCCTAAACCTAGACCTTTGACTCATCTTCAAAACATAGTATCTCAGTCTCCCTATCTACATGAGGCTAAAGATATTTCATCAAATCTAAGGTGCCATGGCTTGTAAAATTTTCCATTATCTAATGTTCCACTAAGAAAGAAAAACTGCTCCCAATTAAGCTATGATATACAGTAATTGTAAAACACAACCTAACAGTGAAAAAATGTGCATCTCAGAATTGATAAAATATAGCAAGACCTACCCATCCCTCCTTGAAGGTGTTGCAAGGTAAAAATATCACAGTGGAGTCTCATCATTACAATTTGTCTTAGGGCTTTAGAGAACTGGGCTGTGATTAATAAAGAGAATTATTCATTTGAGAAACTTTAGTTCCTCTCAGTTCCTCCTGGAAGGCTTGTACCTCTACCTACTTCTGAAGGGGATTGGGGCAATTACTCAATAAACATTAAAATAAAAAACATTAGCTGTGTATGGATGACAATAGCAACTTATATTTTACCATATGCAAATGCTATTATAAGTACCTTAAAGATTGTAACAAAAAGCCTGTGAGTTGGATACTATTATCCCCATTATAAATATGACATATTTGAAGCACAAAGAGATCAAACAAAGACATGCAGCTGCAAAAAGGCAAAGTGAGGAATCAAACCCAGGAATCTGTTTTTAGAACTCAAGGTTCTGTCCAGGTGTGGTGGCTAATGCCTATAATCACAGCACTTTCATAGGCCGAGGTGACTGCATCATCTGAGTTCAGGAGTTAGGGACTAGCCTGGCCAATATGGTGAGACGCCATCTCTACTAAATATAACAAAAATTAGCCAGGTGTGGTGGCGAACACCTGTAATCCCAGCTACTCGGGAAGCTGAGACGGGAGAATCTCTTGAACCCAGGAGGGGGAGGTTGCAGTGAGCCAAAATAGTGCCACTACACTTTGGCCTGGGTGATGGAGTAAAGACTTTGTCTCAAAAAAATAAAAAATAAAATAAAATAACTCAAGGTTCTAACCCAACACTATAATCTGTTAAATTTATCCCTTTTAGGACTTCTGTCCAAATCTTCCATTCATTGGAAATGTCTTTCCACCCTATTTTTACTTTTAATTCCGTACCTATTTTCAGAGCACAGCTCACAGTTCCTTCTCTTCAACAATCCTTGTTACTCTCAAGTAGGTGTGAATTTTATTTTCTCCAAACCCCTGTAAAAGATTATGTTCTGATTAAGCAGTAGATCATAATCTGTCTTGCACAGTACCAGTGTTTAATAAGCATTTGCAGTCAGTTGAAAAAAGACTCCAAACATATTTATTCTAATCCCTGGATCTTGTGAATTACCTGATATGGCAAAAAAGGGTCTTTGCAGACGTGATTGAATTAAGGGCCTTAATGACGTTGGGAAATTACCCTAGATTATCTAGATGGGACTTAAATGCCATCACATGCATCCTTAGAGAGTCAGAGAGATTTCACACACACACACACACACACACACACACACACACACACACACAGATTGAGAAAAAGAGAGAGACTGGAAAGGAGAATAGCCCAGAGACAGAGACTGCGGTGATGCAGACACAAGCTGAAGAATGCTGGCAATCCCCAGAAGCTGTAAGAGGCAAGAACATGATTTTCTTTAGAAACTGCAGAAGGAGGACAGCCTTACTGACACATTAATTCAGGCCCAGTTACATGCAGTTATATAGATTTATTACTTCTGGCCTCCAGAATCATGAATGAATAAATATGCTATTTTTGAACCACATAAAATTATTATAATAGTCATAGAAAACTAATACAGCATTCATTCTATGTAATATTTTTAAAAATAATTTATTCAAATAATTTTCTTACTTTTAAATTGGATCTTTAGGAATGTTATCTTGAGTAATGTAACTATTATAAATATGTAACTTTATATTTTACAATTTGGCTAATCATTACAAAAAGTTGTGATTTAATCATAGGACAATATGAAAGAAAAAATCTAAGAGTACATATAATTTCAGTTAAACTTTTAGTCTGCAGGTAAAGAAACATGATCTAATATGCTAATGTTTGTTGCTAAAAGTAGGAATTTCCCAAAACAAAAAATTCATCTTTGCTTTCACTGTTTGTAATAAATGGGTGCACAAATTTGCTTCAAGTTTAAGTGATTTTTATTGCTCACCAGAAATATCACTATTATTTATTTCTTCTGGTAAAAAAATAAAGTGAACCATTTTAGAAATCCCAAAAGTATTTACCCGTAAGTATTACATGAAGCAAAAACAAGCACTTACAGAGAAAAGCTGATGCTCTTTATTCTCAAGTGATAAAATCTACTACTAAATACTTCTGGTATTTCTTAAATCCTTAATAACTAAAATATCTTCACCTACTTTTAAAATTAAATATAAGATCTCTCTGATTTTTTTAAAAAAAAGAAAAAGTCATTACATAAGACATTGATCAATACAAAATTAATATTGCAGGTACAATGAAAACTCTGGAGTTGGTTCATAATAAAAAACTTCAATACACTTGTAAGTACTGCCAAAATAAGCAGGAAGTTACTTTTCATCTGAGCAGTCAGATTTTTCTTCTGTCTGCAAACAGAGCAAAATTCAGGACATTTCACTACTGGAGAATCTCTAATGAGTGGTTAGTAAAATACCCACCTTTCTGGCTGCCACTGGATATCAAAAAATTACTCACTTCTGACTCAGTAATTACCCACCAAAAATTTAGATCAAGTGGTCCTCATGTCACCCAAATTAGTACCTGACAAGGAATGCTTTAGGCAAGGTTGGCAGCTGAGAAACAGGAAGTGAGTTGCAAAACATTATTAAAACTTGAAAATAACAGCCTTAAAGGTGTGTGATCTACCATTCAAATACTCAAAAACTATGACAGAGAGAAATATCCTGCCTGGGCAGAAGAGGAACTGGGGAAGGCAGTGTAGAAGATGAAGCACAAGAAATGTCTGTCACTCAGTCTTCGTTCACCTAAAGGGCGACAGCCAGTTCTCTGATGAGCCATTATCATCATTACTACCGCATTTTCAAATGTGCAAAAATCTTGTAATGTATTTGGAAAGAGGTGAAAGTTCTGAATGTTTGTTTATAGCAGATTCCAAGGGTCAAAACTGTCCTTTAAAAGCTTTTGCCCATTATTGAGTTACTTGTTAAACCACATAGAGTGAAGGGCTCAGATTCCTTCAGAGTCTGAGAAAGTATGGCAAGTGGGCTTACATTAGAATCTGGCCAGGCACCTCATGTGGTTCAAATCCTCATTTTGAGGAAAATGGCAAAGATCAAAGAACTTGGCTTGTCTTTGCCTTCAAGCTGAGGGTCACCTGGCAAGGGAACCAACTCCAGAGTTTCATTGTACCTGCAATATTAATTTTGTATTGATCAAAGTTTTATGCAATGACTTTTTCTCAGAAAAATTGAATGGTTTCTTGATATTTTGTCTTTAAATTAGTCTAAAGAGGTCACTGAGATTCAATTTTTTTTGTTTGAACATTATTGTTTGTAGGATCACTGCAGTATTTATTTACCACCCAATTCATACACCTATAATTCAACTTGAACATTACAAATATAGGTTTTAAAGGTACACTGACTTTTATGTTATATGGTCATTTATTTTAGGGGGTGATCCACATATAGCATGTGTGATCAAAAACAGTAATAACACTATTCATTAAGAATGGCTGTTGCCATTTAGATTTCAGTCAAATGGTCTTTTGTTAGAAAAGAGAACAGCTAACATTAAACTAGATAAGAAGTTGCCCATCTGTGTCCCATGAGTTACATCCATCTAATCCATTTGTTTACATATTGTCCATGGCTGCTTTCCTTGCTACATCTGCAGAGCTGAGTAGCTGTAACAGAGATCCTGTGACCCACAAAGCAGAAAATATTTACCATCTCACTCCTTATAAAAAAAAAATTGCTGACGGTTGCACTGGATAATGGTATGAATACTAGGTGGATTGCAGTCTACACAACAGAAACATTCTCTGGTCTCTATATCATTATTTTCTGAGATTTTCTTGACTGTATTCAAGGCCCTTCATGCTCAGGTCCCATGTCCTACTACCGTAGCATTCATTATCCAATCCTATCCAGGACTGCATTCCTCAAACATGCTTCCACATTCACACTTGAATATTGTTGCTAGGCATCAGAGATGCAATGCCTTATTAAGATGTGGTTCCTGCCTATAAAGCATTTGCCATCTAGCAGCAGCTCATTACCTAGAAAACACAGTGCTTGGGACAGAGTAGGTGTCACATACATATGTACTTTATGGGTAGTTGAATTGAATTGAATTAATATATATCCATATATATATATACACATATACACACACACACACACACACACACATATATATATATATATATATATATATATATATATATACACATATGAGAACTGTTGCAATAAGTATGTGTTATTCTCCCATCCTGGATTTCCTCCAAGTCAGATTAAAAGATCTTCTCTATTTGCACTACAAACTTGTAGAAAAAATTCCTTGATAAATCTTGAAAAGTGTACTTAATGACATTTTCTAGGTTCAAATCACCCAGCAAAATTAATCTGTACTAATTGAAGCATTTGACTAATTACTCTTTCTGTATAGGCCTTGAATATATTTCTTTCTTGCAGAGAGAGCTACAGGAATGTATCTCTAATAGGAGTATGAGACTAATAGTCTCAGCATTAAAGATTGCTTTGTTTTGGTCTTGGATAATTATTTGTGCCATGTCATACATTCCATTATGATATTTCTTGATATAGTATCATTATTGGTACTGCATTTTTCTCCTGAGGTGATACTTGGGGGTCCACTTATGAAATTGTATTTAAATGAAGACTAATTAATTGTAAAAGGACCTCTTGGCAAAGATTGCTCAAATTAAATAATAATTACCAAATACCCTCTTCACTTTATGCTATGTAGACTCAGCATTCAAGTTTCACCAAGCTCTTAACAAGTCAGTCTTGACTGGTAATTACTCAATAACCTCTTCCTTCAATGGTATAAGCCTCTCAGGTTTCTCGCAATTAAAAAAAAAATGAAGAAGAAGAAGAGAAAGAATTTCACCTTTGATTTCCATCTAAATACGTATCACCTAAGGAATGAGGGCATTTTTGTCCAACAACTCATCTGAAATAGTCCAACACTAACTGTATGAAGAAAATCATCAGTGTTGCTTTCAGGACATATTCAATAGATACGGTTACTCTACCTTTGGTTTCAGACTAAGATCCTAAACGTTTCTGGCACTGAGATCTGAATTCTTATCCCACCATGACTGTTAACGGAAAGTTTAAGAAAGAGTGTGTGCGTTAAGCGTTAGGTAGAAAGGAATGGTGACTTACAAAAATGTGCAAGTTATTTTGGGTCTGTTCTAGAAGTAAAGTACTTGTTCTTGATACAAGTGTCATAATCACTCCATAAGTCTTCACCAAGTTTGACTGAACCTGCATGCAAAGCGATTTGCATCCCTTCACAGAAAATTTGTGTGACATATGCCTCACCTTTCTAAGTGAGAGTGGCATGACAGTTTAGGGAGTTATAAGAAGATGATTTTCTATATTCTTAGAAAAAACAGGAGCCAACTACAAAAACTCATTAAAACACACAAGTTGAAGCTTAAACAAAAGTTTCATGAGAAAAGGAGGATTGGGAGTTCAGCAACAAGTACTCAGCTATAATGGGTGGATTGGGACTGAATGGTGTTCCCACCCTGTTAAATTTGTGTGTTGAAGCCCTAACCCCCCATGTAATGATATTTAGAGACGTGGCTTTTGAGAGACAGTTTGGTTTAGCAGTCACAAGGGTAGAACCCTTATCCAAAAAGACACCAGAGAACATGTCTCTATCTTCCTCTCTGCCATGTGAAACCACAGCAAGAAGATAGTCCTCTGTCAGCCAGGACAGGTGCCCTTACCAGGACCCCACCATGCTGAAACCCTGATCTCAAATTTGTAGTCTGCAGAACTGTGAGAAAATAAATTGCTACGTTGCTGTTGTTGAAGCCACTCTGACTGTAATATTTAGCTGTGGTGGCTGGAGGTGACTAAGATACCTGGTAACCAGCAGATTCACAAATTATTTAGTAGAGGATAAGCCTGCAGAAACGGCCTGAGTCTGATGCTTTGATTAATACACAAACAGACTCCGAGTGGCTCTTCTTCTACTTATCGCCAAGATACAATCTGGCACAACAGTTTTGTTTGATAGACAGCATTGGCCTATGCTTGTCAACTAGCCAATGTGAAATAACATTATTACTGTATAATGTCGAGTTAGGCTGCATAATATTTCCATTGTATGACACACATGATGAAGAGATTTCAGAGTTCTCCGTTGTTTACATAATTAGCATTACATATTTGTGAAATTAAGGTACCACTACCACCGTTATTTCCATATTTCCTTCCTTCCCGGGTGCTGATACATGTGCGTGTTCACTTTCGAGAATGATCAGAGAAAGCACCTCCATCTCCAAAGGCTCTCCGTGTCCTCGCAGTGCCCATAGAAGGGATTCGAATCCCTACTTCATCTTGTGGCCTTGCCAAAAATAAAATAACCAGAGCCAGCTTGAGGAATGAGAGGAGAGAACAAGAGGGAACCAGCCTGAAAGACCCGGCTCTGAGTGTAGTTTATTGCTCTACTGCTGGTTTGAAAGGATTATGTAGCCATAGGCTATCTCTAGATAGAAAGATGGTTCAGTGACATCCCTTTGGTAAATAAGTAGCTATCCCTCCTCCCTCTAAACGTCACATTGAAGTAGGCTGTGTTTTCTGATTAATTCAGTTTGAATACCGCTGACTGACTGTCACTGTAGTCATATGTCACTGGTGGCAGCTCAGAGAGTCTAACCTTCTCTAACATCAGTGCACACAATTCATTTTAAAATGTGGTCTAATAGGTACTGAATACCTGCAAGGTAAAGGGAAGATGGGATGCATTTTCCCTCAAAATAGCCTGCAACCAAATTTGTGAAAGCAAAGGGTAGGCACAGTAGTCTTCTTTGCAATGCAATGGCTGTAAGTCACTTAGAAATTTCCCCAAAGAATCGTCTTCATCTTTTTTCCAGAGCCTGACCAGGCTCTTGGCACTCAGCTATGTGAGGAGATATGGCACCTCCTTAAGTTTGCTTTGGATAATTAGAGAGGGCCAAAAATAGCAAGATCTCTTGTCTTTGGAGCATTCTGAGAGTATAACACCAGGTTTTCGCCACAGGAAGCGGACACTCGGCAAGGTCTGCACAGTGCATCTCTCTTCTTTCTCTTCTGGAGAAAGAGCGGCGTGGTGGAGACCCTGGGCTTGGGAACCAGGTGGTTGAAATCGTAACTCTACTATTAATTGGTTTCCTAAGACAAGGAAAATTTCTAATCGATCCTGGTCCTCAGTTTTTCATTGACCAAACGGCAACAATATCTGCTCATTATGTTTCTGTGATGAGCAAATGAAGCCTAGGATGGAAACACCTACCACCTTGTCCCTGTTCTTTGAACACACATTGAAGAATGATGCTACTAAAAATGTGCTTTGCTTTTATTCATGGCCATGTGCAAAAGAGACAACGCTTTGACCTAATCTTGCCTCAGCCTTTGGCCTCCAACTCTAACGATAAATACACACGTCTCTGTTTACAACTCCATAAACAGGGACATGTGTTTCTGATAACAATGCATGCTCTGGGCTGTCTCTGTGATCAATTATTTTATATCATTTTCAAATTGTTACGTGTTTAGATCTTTCCAAATAGCTGTCCCCTGAACGAAAAGGGCCTGCCTAACTATGGCATGGTCAGAAGGGTTGCCTTCAACTTATCACATCTAGAAATGCCACAGACAGAAATGCTTCCAGGCTATTTGCTAACAAAACTAGCATAAGCTGCTTATCAGAAAATATTACATTTTCCCTGAAAGGTGAACTGTTTTGTCAGTTGCTTGGGCTGTGTGAAATTTCTTTTTTGTCATGATAGGTCACTGCACAGAAGCTAACAGTAGACTGCCATCTCCCTGGTGGATGCCAGGGCCCTGGGCAAAATCCTGAAAAGCTAGCCTTTGCTTTTAGGACAAGTATGCGCTCACTGGAATCCAAGCCCTGTATAAACATAAGTGGTATTAGTGTTGTTACAACTGTGAGATTTTTTTAAAGATGCATCAGCCAACTCACTTTAGGAATCCAGATTCTAGATAAAGCTTGGTGTCCTGTGGTTTCTTTAGCTGGCAGAATAATTTGGTAGAAAATATTCCATCCTCTTTTTGAAATACCTCACTTTAAGATTCAAATCTGAAATTTCAGCCCCCAAAGGAGCATCACGTACTGTTTTCTTATGGATTTGTGGCATTGGGCAGGTCATTTCAAATGTCACTGAGGCTCAGTTTCCCCATCTGCAACATGTCAATGAAAGTATTGTTTATCTCTAGTGGTAATTATGAAACTCATGGGGAGTCACTGAAGGAAAAATTCTTAGGCTGGGCACAGTGGCTTATGCCTGTAATCCCAGCACGTTGGGAGGCTGAGTTGGAAGGATGGCTTGAGCTCCAGAGTTTGAGGCTGCAGTGAGCCATGATCGCACCCCTGCGTTCCAGCCAGGGTAAAGTGGGACCCTATCTCAAAAAAAAAAAAATCTTATTCACTGCAAAAACCAAGACAAATGTAAGGCATGTAGATTTCTTCTTTTTTTTTTTTTTAAATATATATACTTTTTATTGCATTTTAGGTTTGGGGGTACATGTGAAGAATATGCAAGATTGTTACATAGGTATAGGTACACACATGGCAGTGTGATTTGCTGCCTTCCTCCCCATCACCTGTATCTGTTATTTCTCCCCATGCTATCCCTCCCCAACTCCCCACCCTCTGCTGTCCCTCCCCTTTTTCCCCCCACACCTTACCAAGTTCCACACAATCACAATGCGAGGGGCCAATCACTGCCGCTTTCAGCTTTTGGGTTCATCCTCAGTGTCTGCAGCCCAGGCAATCAGTGTCACATTTTTATGCAAGGTGGATAATGACATAGGAGGATTGGATTCTGCCTGGTTTATGGTCTGAACTACATAGATTTGCATTTTGACCAGAGACCTGAGAGAATTTACTGTTTCATGAAGTTTTATGATTGAGTCTATTAAATATAATATTAATAACAACAATAATAATAATTGAACATCCAAAGAAATTAAATGGCTTACTCTAGGAAACAACAGCTAATAAATGATCAAGGTTTAATTTATACATAATTCTGGTCTCGGTCTAAAGAGCATAATTCTGAGGCATGAGGCTTCATTACCTGTGTACCCTGATAAACCTTCTGAGAAAGGCAATGACCAGAAGTCATGTACCATCACACTCCTTCCTGTAACTCTCAAGAGTAAACAGAAGTGATTTACATGTGATTCTTGTTAATGTTAAGAAACAGTCTTGGTTGGAGTGGCAGTATGAAAAGATAGAGGAATATTTTCGAGCACTCTTACCTTCCTTTTCCTTTGGTTTGAAGATTCAAATTCTCTCATTCTCTCTCCTCCCTCCTTTTTTTTCTCCCTCCCTCTCTTCCGCCTCTTCTCATTGTCTCTCACGCTCCCTTTCCTATTCCCTCTTCCTCTCTTTCTCTTTTCCTCTTCCCGCTACCCTTCTCTGTCCATCTTCCTCTCCATCACCATCTCCCTTTCTCTGTCTCTCTGTCTAGGAGAAAGATTAACCCTAGAGTAAAAACAAGAGGCTTTACCTTCATAATCATATTTAAATACCAGCTCTGCCACGTTCCAGCTGTGAGCCAGGGCATTGACTTAATTGCTCAAATTTCAGTGAACTCATATCTACAGTAGACCTACACTCTTGCTCATGTAAAACTATAGTGTGGATCATAAAAAAGAGCATAAACAAAGTGCCTAGCAGGATGCCTGGCCTTTAGGAATGGAAATTCCTTCTCTAATCCAGACATATATCTGAACAACTGGTACTAAAGTAGCAAACTCAAATCACTCAGATGCTGTCACATTCTAAATATAAAGGAACATGTCAAACTGATGTATTTTCGCGGAGATGAATGAATGTTTTGACATCCTGCTGAGGGAGGAAGCATTTTTCTGGATCACATGGTGTTTGGCTCCCAGTTTATGGAGGCATTTTGCATGGTCTGCACAGTTCTTTTCCAGTTCTGGCCAGTGGCCAGGCTCAAGGCCTTTCATGGGCACTCAGCGATCATCATACTCCAGTCTTGTGCCTTCTCCATCTCTCCCTTTTTCTAATCCTTCTGACACTTTCTTTGAGGCCATCCAGCATACAAAATCTTGGGGAGAGGAGTCCAGGATGGTACTAGAGATGAATTTGTTTGCTTTATTTGCAGTAACTGGTTTCAGGCATTCTCAGATTCTAACATGTTCTTTTCTGAATATGTTACAAATCACCTCTATAATCAATCTCAGTGTTCAGACTTAGGCAGGAATTAAACTCAACAGTGCTGAAAAGCACTGTGATTTGAAGCCAAAAATAGCCCTCATGCCTCTAGTGAGGTACAGGAACCAACCCTTCAGGCTTCCATTGTCTCTCCCCATGGACATTCCCTGAATTCTTTCCCACTGTTATTTCCTTTTCCTAAAAGTAGGGAATATTTCCTGACTATGCGGAATCCCAAGCTATGTGCCTGCAAAGCACACCTGTGATTCAAAGGTACCTCTGTTCTGAAAAGGATCGCCCCCAAACCATTTTGACTGTAAGGCAAAGCAAAGCAAAGGAAGACTTTGCAGCCTTTTATTTTATCTTACTTTATTATTTTATTATTAGTATTTTTGGCAAAATGGCAGATGAGTCACTTGCCCCACTGTGAAGGAGCAAGATAAAGAATGAATTGTTTCTCTGACAATTACCCATGGCTTGAGTAATCACAAGGCCAAGGTATAACCCTTGAGCTGTGCCGCTTTTGGTTTTCTCTGAGTAAATTAATATAATCTAAAACACTTAGTGCTTACATATTCCCAAATTGCTCTTGGATTTGCCATTATTCTTATTATTCTGAAGTGTATACATATTTCTGTTTCAAACAATGGTAATGATACACATTTTTGAATTGAAGGAAACCTTCATAACCTGCTGTTTCTTTTTGTGGTGCATTCATCTGTAAATATACTTTAAAAACTATAAAACATTATACAAATATAAGCTATTGAGTGCACATGGTATGCTTATTTTTATTTTTACACATAATCACAATAATAATAAAAGGATTCTCAACTTACTCACATGCTAGCCACAGCAATAATATTTCACCAAACTCACGCCTCAGAAAGGTTCATTGCATCCTTGTGAATTTTCAGACTAGACTTGGGGAGTCCTTTCCAATCTGACAGACATCACAACCCATTCACCCGAGTTGCCATATGTGGCTCCAGCTAAGAGTATCACCATACAATCATACATTTTTACAATGGGTCTATAAAACAACCATTATAATAAATGTCTGCTTAATTAATTCATTAGGACATAAAGCAATTTATTATGCTCTTATTTGCTATCATTCTCCCTGCTCAAATTCAATAATGCAAAAAGGTTTCTCTGATGCCAACCCCTAGAAATAATAAAAATACATTCATCATGGATATTGAATGCAGACACGCCTGGCAGTACTGCTGGCAGAGAGGAGGCAGTCAGATGTGGAAAGAGAAACTACGGGATGTTTTGCACAAGCCTGGCTAGATTCGAGTCTTCTACGAGAGAGGAAGGAGTCTAGTACAATGCTTGGCATGGCAGCAACGAAGGTGCCCAGAATAACTATTATTATAATATGCAACAAAAGGAGGAGGGAGAAAGAGAGTTGGGGTGAAAAGCTTTCAAGTCAGTTAAATGCATGAGGGCTATGGAGGCTCAAATTGAAATTATCTCACTCTGTGCTGATAAATAAAGTGGCTCTGGTACCTAAATCATGACACTAACTATACGTTTCGATTTTTTTAAGTAGTGATTAGGTGGATACTCTGGGGAACCTACCAGCCTTCGCAGAGATAACAGACTAACTTAATATCAACTTAAAAAGAGACTTGAATTCTAACCAATCTCATGTAATGAATTGAAATTCTATAGCTTTCAGAAGGGGGGGAAGATAAAAAAGCGACACGGCTCCATTCTCTAACTTGCTGTCAGGAAATATAATTTGTGCTCTCGGTGATTCACCTAGCTCATATGCAGCATGCAAATTTATTTCCCTAATAATCAGACCTGGAGATTGCCCAAGAGGATTAATAGCATCATTCCTTATGACCGCCAGGATATTATGCACCTCTGACATGGAAAAATTGTGTTAGTTCTACAGAGAAAACGCAAGGATATTTGTCCTGCTAGACAATATAATAGGCTGGTGCATCATCAGATTACAATGTCATTTCAAAAACCTTGAATACAAATAATGTACAGTGGGGGAAATGTTGGAACAACCTCCCTTAATTCAGCAGCCTTGAATTCACAAGTATTTTTGTATGTGCTATGCAGTGTATGCATAGTTTTTTTTAAAGCTTTCCAACATTGCATGTAAAAAGGAAAGCATATTATACATTCCATGAGATTCTTGTCATTGCTTTTTGGAAAATGGACAAAAAAGACATGAGAAAAGGGCTCTTTCTACGGTTTTGGCTTATTTTTATCCTGCCTGTATACAGCTAAAGGTAGTGTTCAGAAACAGAACTTTCATAGGTATACGCTGATTGGGGTTTATACGTGGGGTGTGCTTGTTGGCATGTACACAGATAAAGGTATCTAAGAATTTCTATCCACTTCTGTCTTTATTCAAACATGGAGTCATTCACACCTTCAATCGCTCAATATCTGATACGCAAAGTAAAACAATATGTTTCTCAAGCATTGTTGGGGATTATATTTTATTTTACTTCTTTATGTTTTACAATGAATCGGTCAGGAATGTTCCAAACCAGTAATGTCTCCAGCTGTACTTTAGACCAAAGAACGCTGCCTTGAGACAAGACCAAATTTCATTATTATGCACATGGGAGCAATAAGATTAGCTCCTACTGCTGCCCCTAAGGTGGAGCAGCAGGAAGAACCAATGAGATGATGCTAATGTGCATGTTAATAGTATTCTGCTAGAAGAAGTTGGGATAATTAAACATGTACCGTCTCTTTAAGACAGAGCTGCACACATTTTCTTCGGATGGGTGTTTACAAGAATTCCAATTTCAGGTCATAGCCATTTCTGAGATTGCTTAAGAAAGAGATAGGAATAACTTATCTTATTCATGTATTCAAGGAACCTTATAAAATGTGCAAAACATAACAGTTTTAAGGGGCAAAACATGCATCTTATCTTGACAGAGCTGCTTTATTATGTGTACTGCTGTATACTGACCTAATATATGGAGCATTTTTAGCTAATATACCTTGCAGGAAACCAGCCTTTAATGTGATGGATTTTATGGTATCTCATTAGGGTGTGTTTATATAACCTGATACTAAACACGTCTTCAGATTCATGTTCCTTATTAAAATTGTGAGCCACATTGATTTTTAGTTGGAACAGCAACAGAGTCATTTTTACTATTAAGAAGGGTAGCTCTTAACTTATTCCCAGAGCACGGCTAGTCTCTGTACGAAGTTGGGGACTTACCTCTTCATTCCTCAATTAGCCTGGTCTGGACGAGACAGCCCGCTGTCCTCTGTTTAGAAACCTCTGATAGGTTATTATCCATAATGCAGAACTTTTAATTTCATAAGAAGTTTCTCTCTTTTGTTCAGGAAGGAAAATATCTTCTATTCTTCTGTTTTCCTGTCAGCCTTTTTAATTTTATGAATTACATCCAGTTAATATTGACAAATTGGCCCTGGAGAGAGAAATATCTTCACATCTGAGCTTCCAGGGTTTTCCTATCAGCCAAGGCAGTGTTTGCATGAAAGTGACAAATTTAAAAAAAGAAAGAAAAGAAAAAAAACACTTAACATTGCAAGTTGTGTTAAACAAAATAATGACTTTCACATGGTGAAGTCTCCATTTTGTAAACTGATCCTGTGAGGTAACTCAGGAATCAGCCGTAAATAGTGTCCCAGGGTATTTTCGGTGGAGTCAGGGGAAATAATGACCTAGAGGTACTGTAAATAGTTTAAATTATTGGAAGGTCTTTCTAAGAAATGTAATGTGAGAAGAGAGAGAAATGTTTTTACTCTATTGTAAAATGAATGCCCTTTGGAGGCGATCCAAATTCAGAATGCAAATATTTAGAGTAAAGGACTATCTTTTGAGAAAAGCAAATACTGTACTTTTCCTACTTGTTACAGCAAAGCTTTTAACACAGTCGAACCAGGAAGGAAAAAAAGAACACACAGACAGAAGCATGGATATGTTTATTTCACTTTTGCATTTCAACCTAAATTTGCAAGTCTTTAATATGGAGAGGCAGAAGCAGATTTTCAACAGTAACATATAGAAAACTAATAGCACAAATATTATTGCTCATGGTATTTCATTTTAATCATATTTGTAACTTTACCTATAATCCTGGAGTTACAATTCACAAGCCTCAAGGAATCACTATATTTGGCCTAAGAAATTTTTAAGTCTGAACTTGTTCTCAGAAAAGAAGACAGTTTCCTTTTATTTTGCCCCTGGCATGCTATTCATTATTAAACATTAAAGTTGTGTCAATTACTTTCATATTTGATTATTATCCCAGTTATTCTACCAGCTAATCAAGTCTTCTTTAAAAACGTGCCTGGCAGTGACTATGAATTGATGTACTGAATAGAATTATTTGCACTTTCTGTTTCCTAGTTAACCATAGCAATTGGCTACATATTTTAATTCACTCCACCACCACACTACCCGTCCCTGTCATTCCCAAATGATATAACAGGATAACTTATTCATTTATTTTAATCAGTGTGAGATTGAACTTTCAAAGTTACTCTTTGGCTAAATGTAAGAGCCTCGTTCGTGTACTTGTTCTAAATGGCGATGAACTGAGCTATCCTGAGAATAACTCTGTTGTTAGTATTAACAGCTTCACAGTTATTCGGCTTGAGGTATAATTATTTTGCCATTATTACATGCAAAGCTTTTAACAAAGCAGTCGTTCCCTCCGTTTAAGGAGAGAATTTTATAATTTATTACATCTCTTTGGTCATCAACACACTATACAAACAGTTGGCCACCGGTGACCAATTACATTAAGGTTAAGCAACATAACTTTAAATTAGAAATAAGCTAATGTATCTTCATCAAGGGCCTGCTGTGTTTTCACTGCTGTTTATGAGAAGATACTAAATGTGGATATAGAGCACGCTCACTGGGACCAATTCCTTTCGGCCTGAAAATGGGAAAGTCTCGAGTGTACCCAGGTCCAAAGCTAATTAATGGGATAACATCTGCTTTAAGCATTCAGCTGGAGTAATTTCTATCAACTTCCCAGCGAAGGTGCACGGGAAACTGTCAGAGAACTAAGTATCTATCATGAGCCATATTAATCTGTGACAGGACTGCAAAAGGCACATTTCAGTCTTGTTTTTCTGTCTGTTTGGGGTGGTGCTATTACCCACATGAGTTTCCTCCCCTTCTTGTTTTCTTCAGTGCATGAATAATTGTAGGAACCATAAGCAAATCACACATGATATAGACCACGGAACTGTACATGTTTTCAAAAATTCGATGTGGAAGAGATAAGAGACAAGAATAAAACAGCCTTGTTCTTTCTGAAACAATCAGTTTTAGCCACAAAGACATTTACGTTGTTTTATCGTAATACTTTAAAACGCAGCAGGATTTGCTAAAGAGAAATACCGGTACTGTAAAACAAGCTTCAGAAAGGATAAGCCCACTTATTTCGTGTTATTTCATGTTATCAGCTCTTGTACAACATGATTCCAGCTTTAGTAGTGACTAAATAAAGGCACCTGTCCTGTCTGGCCATTTGCATAAATCCAACCCGAATGGAGGGAAAAAGTAAATCTCTGACAACCTAAAACAACTGTATGGAAGCAGCCAGGGTAATTCTCATAGCAGAGGTTTTTGACTGATTCTATTTCTTTATTCACCTACTTATTTTTTGTTGTTGTTTATGTATTTATTGATTTATTTTGCAGGGGAGTGGGAGAGAGTTAATTTTAATTAAGAGTTCAAAAGGATGTATTTCCACCTGTATGTTCTTTTAAAGTAAGCCCCTGTTTTATTAGTATGCTTCCTATACAGTTATACAATCAAGCAAACAGCACCAGCCCTGTGCTTTATCAATAGAAAGGGAAAGAAAATATACATTGTTTTTACTGGTTGAGCTGAAATTTATGTTGATGTCACTTTTTAATAATAATGAACCCAATAAATGGCATACATACAATACTATCCTGAGGCAGCAATTACAATAATGATCATTTACCTTTACCTGAAAATGGTTGCAGTAAAAGGCCAAATGTCATCTCACAATGAGTATGGTGGAATACATGGTCTAAAATCCCACAGCCTCCCAAAAAGGATATCATTCAGAGTTATGAAAATGAAATTGAGAGGAGACTATGGGTATTTTTAAAAAATCTTCACACTTATACCATAGAGGGAAAAAAAGTCAGTATTTTCCTTAGGTATTTAATAATCCTGTGAAATGTTCAATATTGCTAAATTGAAATTGTGGCTTTCCCCAAGATTATGCAATATTCTTGTAGCCAACTAATAAGTTGTGTTGGTTAATTGCCAAGCTATTTTGCATGCAGTTAAGCTGTGCATATAAAAATATGCATGATGAAACATGTAGTGTTTTATAACTCAGAGCAACTAACATGCTCATACCTAATGCATCCACACACACTGTAACCCAGGACAAATTGCTCGTGTTAGTTACTACCACAGGCTGGCAGGCCAGAAAATACATTTGGTACCTAATATGCATAAGCACAGAAATATGGTCAGGCTCATTACTATAATAAAGCTATGATTTGCCAACAGGATCAGAGGAAACACACTTGAAGCAATCTGTCCCTTCCTCTAGTTCATGTGCCATAAAGCAATAAGGTTGTAAGAAGGGTGAATCCTCAATTCAGTTGTGCTACCTTGTCTGGATTATTTGAACCCTTATTTGCCTTAAGGGGCCCATTTGCTTGTCCTAATGTGTACACAGTGATAATGTAGCCATTTACGCAATAAGGAAGGCCTGCAAAACAGTAGTCTGCTCAGCAGTAACATGGGGTAGCAAAAGTGGAAAACTGGCAACTGTTGGTCCAATTACATAATTCCACATTCCGTGGAGGCATCTGAAAATCAGAAAGGTGGCTTTTTAATGTGCTTCAGAGTGGGTGGAATACGGGACAAAAAAAATGCCAAATAGATTTCTTTCTAATGCTTTGGTGAAATAAGATCCAGTTTGACGAAATAAAATACCTTCAATACTCTGCTTGAAGTTTCCATATTAAACAAAAGACTCTTTTTTTCTTGTTTGTTTCTTTATTTATTTTTTCTTTTTTTAAATTATACTTTAAGTTCTGGAATACATGTGCAGAACATGCAGGTTTGTTACGTAAGTATACATGTGCCATGGTTGTTTGCTGCACCTATCAACCCGTCATCTACATTAGGTATTTCTAATGCAATCCCTCCCTTAGCCCCCAACCCCGCAACAGGCTCCAGTGTGTGATGTTCCCCTCCCTGTGTCCATGCATTCTCATTGTTCAACTCCCACTTACCAGTGAGAATATATGACGTTTGGTTTTTTGTTCCTGTGTTAGTTTGCTGAGAATGATGGTTTCCAGCTTTATCCATGTCCCTGCGAAGGATAATGAACTCATCCATTTTTATGGCTGCATAGTATTACATGGTGTATATATGCCACATTTTCTTTAACAAGTCTGTCATTGAAGGCCATTTGGGTTGGTTCCAAGTCTTTGCTGTTGTGAACAGTGCTGCAATAAACATACATGTGCATGTGTCTTTATAATAGAATGATTTATAGTCCTTGGGGTATATATCCAGTAATGAGATTACTGGATCAAATGGTATTTCTGGTTCTAGATCCTTGAGGAATTGCCACACTGTCTTCCACAATGGTTGAACCAATTTATACTCCCACCAACAGTGTAAAAGCGCTCCTATTTCTCCACATCCTCTCCACCACCTGTTGCTTCCTGACTTTTTAATGATCGCCATTCTAACTGGCATGAGATGGTATCTCATTGTGGTTTTGACTTGCATTTATCTAATGAACAGTGATAATGAGCTTTTTTTCATATGTTTGTTGGCTGCATAAATGTCTTCTTTTGAGAAGTGTCTGTTCATATCCTTCACCTACTTTTTGATGAGTTTTTTTTTTTTCTTACACATTTGTTCAAGTTTCTTGTAGATTCTGGATATTAGCCCTTTGTCAGATGGATAGATTAAAAAAAAATTTTCCCATTCTGTAGGTTGCCTGTTCACTTTGATGATATTTCTTTTTGCTGTAAAGAAGCTCTTTTGTTTAATTAGATCCCATTTGTGAAATTTGGCTTTTGTTGCCATTGCTTTTGGTGTTTTAGTTATGAAGTCTTTGCCCATGCCTATGTCATGAATGGTATTGCCTAGGTTTTCTTTTAGGGTTTTTATAGTTTTAGGTCTTATGTTTAAATCTTTAATCTATCTAAAGTTAATTTTTGTATAAGATATAAGGAAGGGGTCCAGTTTCCGTTTTCTGCATATAGCTAGCCAGTTTTCCCAGCATCATTTGTTAAACAGGGAATCTTTTCCTCATTTCTTGTTTTTGTCAGGTTTGTCAAGGGTTATATGGTTGTAGATGTATGTCTTTATTTCTGAGGCCTCTGTTCTATTTCATTGGTCTATATATCTGTTTTGGCACCAGTACCATGCTGTTTTGATTACTGTAACCTTGTAGTATAGTTTGAAGTCAGGTAGTATGATGCCTCTAGCTTTGTTCTTTTTTCTTAGGATTGTCTTGGCTATGTGGGCTCTTTTTTGGTTCCATATGAAATATGAGGTAGTTTTTTCTAATTTTGTGAAGAAAGTCAATGGTGGCTTGATGGAGATAGCACTGAATCTATAAATTACTTTGGGCAGTGTGGCCATTTTCATGATATTGATTCTTCCTGTTCATGAGCATGGTATGTTTTTCCATTTGTTTGTGTCCTCTCTTATTTTCTTAAACAGTGGTTTGTAGTTCTCCTTGAAGAGATCCTTCACATCCCCTGTAAGTTGCATCCCTAGGTATTTTATTCTCTTTTTAGCAATTGTGAATGGGAGTTCATTCATGATTTGGCTCTCTGTCTGTCTGTCATTGGTGTATAGGAATGCTTGTGATTTTTGCCTATTGATTTTGTATTATGAGACTTTACTGAAGTTGCGTATCGACTTAAGGAGATTTGGGGTTGAGACGATGGAGTTTTCTAAATATACAATTGTGTCATCTGCAAATAGACAATTTGACTTCCTCTATTCCTATTTTAATATGCTTTATTTCTTTCTGTTGCCTGATTGCACTGGCCAGAACTTCCAACACTATGTTGAATAGGAGTAGTGAGAGAGGGTACTCTTGTCTTGTGCCAATTTTCAAAGGAAATGTTCCAGTTTTTGCCCATTCAATGTGATATTGGCTGTGGACTTGTCATAAATAGCTTCTATTATTTTGAAATATGTTCCATCAATACCCATTTTATTGAGAGTTTTTGAAAAATTATGGAATTTACATTGAATAAAGGCAGTTTCCCCATTAGAGGGAAGGCATTCAGGCATCGTTTCCCTTGGAGAGGGGACATTCAAAAATCACATAAGGAAAGTCTGATTGAAAAGATTAAGGTAGGTGGCCCCAAATGATCCATGGTATCCTCCAAAGTCCTCAAGCATCTTTTAGCCTTGTCCTTATTACCCCATTGATTGCATGGGCTTGTGAAGGGGCTTATCTAACATTAAAGAGCTAGAGAGCTAAAATTGGAGTTTGAGGCACACTTTGAAGATCATATAAGGCACATTTTATACCTGTTTCTTTTCTGTTTCTATGCCAACTTTTAATGAAAGCTAGTTTTGCATTTTTGCATATGCATGTAGACAGGCTGGAAATCCGGTAATGGATTATAAAGAAAAGAATAACTAAATTAAATTCATTAAGCACATATCTTTCCCAAGGTTTGGAAGACCTTTTACTCACTAACTAGAAAAAACAACCCAGAAACTTGCACATTCTAGTTCTAGCATTACTTACCATCTTTTCTTATGACACATATCCTGAACGCCAAAGACACATTGTTGCTCTAGCCAATCCCAATTAACGGCTTCCTGGAACACTGTGTTGAGAAAGATTCTGAGGTCTCAACCCGAATGAAAAGAGGAAAATGGCAAAATGCATTTAGGTCTCTCAGCCACACGTACCCATCTCCAAGCTCCAGAAGTCGTTGACAGCATTCCTGTCCTCTCTTGCCTGAGATGCCCTTCAGCATGCCTCATGTTTCAAGATACTTCTCCACAGAACACTTTCAGACGTTCGTCATCCTGGCATACTAAGAACTTTTGGTGAGGATATATAAAGAATTGTTATACATTATGTATGTTGTATAGTAGGCAGATTTCATACATATTACTAAATATGAATACATTTTTAGTCACATGCCTTCACATGGAAAATGGAATATGTAGAAATACGTTCATGTTGATGTCAGTTCTTTGTGGGACATGGGCATGCCATGGTGTAAGTAAAACAGAGATACCTGTAGCTAATAAACAGCACAACCTAATAAGTTGGCCTAATAGAAAAATGGAGGAGAGCTCTCTGGGTAGTGTGGTTTGTTGGGATTCTGAATATTTGCATTCTGCTACTGTTAATTCCCACTGGCCTTCTGCAGTGTCCTGGGTGCTAGCAGAATCACTACTATGGGTTGACACAACATTTCCAGGATGCCCCAACTTGAACACAAACAAACTACTAGGCAGGGGTCACACACTAGATCAATAACCTTATTCCCTATTATCAAATCAGCTACTAACTTTCAAAGAGAGGGTAGCAATCTAAGGAAACTGCAGGATTGTTTAAAATATTATTTTAAAGAGATATGACATAGATTGAGTAGTAACATTCGCAACAAAGAATTATGCTGAGAAAGACCCCTCCAGATAGAGCTGGCTGTCAGTGCTTTAGATTCCTGAGAATAAGCGACGTCAAATCAAATCAACAAACATTTTTTACATACCTCCTAGATGCTCTGGGGTCTGCTGCATAACACATAGACACAGCATGAGCAGATGTTTGAGGGTCACAGATAAAATGGTTTAGTATGAGAGATCTCACTTTAAAAGACCACTTATCTAATTAAAAAAAAAATGATGATTTTTACTCTGCATCAGAAGAACTAGAACTACAGCTAGCATTTTTCTATTTATATAGCTTTAAGAGCTTCATTGCATATTGAGAATTCAACATCTTTTCTCATCTGAGCACTTTCGACATCAGGTTTTAACATTGTGAAATCTGCCCACCCACTTTCACCTCCACCACCAATACTCTGTTTATATAGTCTCTGCCCTTGAGGTTCTTATTCTCTCATGGAAGAAGAAAGATGAGACAAAAATGAAGAAAATGCCTGCCAATATTCAAAATCATAAACATCTCAGTAGAGCAGCAAAATAAATAGCACACATCATCTTACGCTGGAGCTCCAAAGGGAAAGAGCTGAAGCCCACCTCAGCTATGGGCAGACAGGAACAGGCCTGAGACATGTTTCGCAAAGTAGCTTAGGGCTGCTCCTGACTTTATCTTCAGAATGGAGACTGTACCTCATCCTGGGAAGAAAGGCTCCTTCAATAGAAACAAACACCAGTCTGGGGCCATTATTTGTGGCCACTTTGATCATTGATGTACTCTCTTCCAGATTGGCCCCTTTAAACTTGAGGTTCCCAGGGGAAGCCCTGGTATAGGGAAACAAAAATAGCTATTGATGTTTAGTTTAAAGACATTTCTGTATTTTGGCTTTCCTTGTCTTTCTTTTCCCCATGTACCTCTTTCCTCCCACCCTGACTGCAGCTTCCCTGAGGTCTCCCTGGATTTGATCCACTGACCTGGCTGCTGAGGCTGGATTTGAAATCTTCTGAAGGGTTCTTAACATGCCAGCGTTAACAGGCCTGCCTGGGCCAGCTGCTGTCTTGGAGCTGCACAAACTCCACGGATTGTTTGGCAATAAAAATCAACTATAAAAATGTGAAAAATACCAGAGACTCAAATGGAAGAGGGAAGAGACAGGGGAATGGTTCTTACACCCTTTTAGTGGACATCTGATTTATTTTTTAAATGGAAAAGCCACTTTTATAGCTACTGTAGTTCAATTAGCTCTAATTTTACACATTTTATGCAAATTATCAGCATCTTAATTGCAAATGAGAAGTAAACTTATTTTTTAAAGCAGAACAACAAGGTGTAGTTTCGTATTTTCTTTTCAATTTTTAATCCTATGCTTGGTTCAGCACCATTAAACTTTTAAAACTCTTTTTACACAGTTGTTTAAAATTATGTGTAATTTAAAGCACACTTGCATGTTCACAAACACCCATAGCCTTAAACAAGTAGCTAATTTTGTTCCCAGATCTCATTCTCCCTTTTGGAGAAGATACTTTGATGTTTTTCCACATACAATTTCAAAAGACCACAAGGGTATATACTTAAAAGATTTCACAAAGGAACTTGGTTCATGTCTTACAAATCAAGCATGTTGGCCCAGTCTAAGCATTAGGAAACCCAGTTGCAAGGTTTGGGTTTGTTTTTGTTTTGTTTTCTGCCTGAGTGTCCAGATTTCTAGCAGCAGTATGCTGGTAGATACTGATCCTCTTGGTGTGGAGGTGTGGGGGGCCTAATTTGTATATGATGTTTGCCAATTCCATGGTGTAAACATTCATGCTATGGCTGATTTCAAGCTATCAATGCTTTATCATTCAGTTCAAAGGTGGAAGAGAAGCATTCAATCGGCTAGTAAGCTGAGCCTCTGTGGAGCCAGCTCTAACACAACTGTACTTCCAGAAAGTCAGACATGCTTTGAGGATTTCAACTAGCTTTACTCTGATTTGGGGGTCACTAGAGATAAAAACCAATGGAAAACAAGTTTTCCATATTGAGTAAAAATTTTAAAGATTTTATAGACTGACAAAGGAAGTTGGGTATAATACTTACACATCTAGAATCATGAGTTCTACTCAAGAATCTGGCAATTGTCAGCCACAGAACCTGTGCCAGTTCTTCATCATGGAGTCTGCTTCCTTATATTTAAAACAGTAATAGATTTTGCTCTGCTTGCTCTGCTGTGAGCTTATCTTCTAATAGCAACAGAGTTTGTAGGTGACCACTTGGTACATTGAAAGATGCGTACATAAAAGCAAAACATCTTCCTGGTTTTTCAACAATTATTGGTCTAGTCAACAAAATATTTCCTGATGTCACCATAGAAGACACAAAGATGTATATATCACAGTACATGAATTATTTTTCAACAGATTATGATTTGTGTTTTTCTGAAGAAACTCCACCTTGGCCGTTTGTGGGAAACATAAATATTTTTCTATGCCCTAAATCTTGAAAAAAATCAGTCAAGAAATTAGGAAATGAGGAAAAAGGGTTATTACTCTGATGTGGATTAAAGTTTAACTTTGATATGTGCTAATTTCTCCAATAAAAAGAACAAAAAGAGTACAACTGCTATGATTAATACTGCCTGGGAAGAGTGAGTAGTGCCCACAAAAGATTTCAAAGATAGTGACGGCAGTAAGTGAGCTCCAAGCGCTTACCACACCCTTCCCTTACTACCAAAAATATTCCACTGGAACATTGCTCAATGACCCACTCAGACAGTCCGTAGTCCCAACACTTCCCAGTAGAGATTCTCCTTTTCTTTCCCAATCATATTTCATCCTAGCACATCAAGCAAAGAAAACAATCATTTACCTCCAACAAAATCTAGACTCCTCTTGAAACAGAAACAAATGAGAACAGAAAGGAAGACCCTTGGGTTTGCACTTCTCATTAGACTCTCTGCCTAACGATAATTTGGCTTGGTCCTAGTAATGCTGGACTCTGGGCAGCTGGTCCAATACTTACTTGCATGAAGGAAAATGAAGAGTACATATGAGTGCCTGGCTTTTACTACTTCTCTTTTCTTCTTCCCCTTTGTGATTTCGTGCTGGTTTGCAATTTGTGTTTTCACCACTGTAGTTAACTCTAAGACACAGTTGATCAATTCATAGCCTCCTTAGTAATGGAAGTGCTTCTAAATAAAATTGTGTAAAGCTTAACACTTCAATGGAGAGAATTCCTACCAGTCCTTTCATCCTGTATTTATCTGGCTACCCTTCATTGAAGTTACATTTATAGCAAAATTAATGAAATAAGCTTATCTTATAACTTGCTTAAACAGTTATGCCAGGTGACTTGGAAATATCTTTCTATTTACAAGGAAGCACTTCTCCCTAAAATGTCTGGGACCTTTCTACATAACTCCTGGCAGCCAAAATATTATACCTTGAGCACATGACTGAGACCCGACAGGCTGAACAATACACATGCCTCCTAATGCATGTCAACAATTTTACTATCTGGTACAAATGGAAACTTGCCAAATTTATTCCCTAAAATGCTTTTTATGCTTTTCTTGGTTCTGGCTTAGTGGTAATGTATTTAAATGTCTGGAAGAAATATTCAAAAAATTGAAACACATAACTTTACTTGAGATGCCTATATTTCAAACCAAATACTGGCAGATCAGTGAGAATCTGGGCTAATACTATCCTTATTTGATTAGGATAATCCAGAGAGACACTGACTCATGCCTTCAGATCCTGCCTTTTAACCAATCAATATTTTTAGGGTTATGGTTTTCAGAAAGCAGGTGATAATTTTGGAGGTAACATCTCAAGGTGCTGCTGACATTGAGATGCATGTGTAATATGTTCCTGGAATGACAGCAATGTTGGAATCTCCTTCTGGAAATATACATGCACACACAGACACATAGAGACACACACACACACACAATCTCTCTCACACACACACACACACACACACACACACACACACAGAGCTACTAACCTTTAGATTCTTGAAGCCCCAGTACAGGCTTAGCAAATTACCTCTTATTCATGTCAATGAACATCTGAAAATGTAAGAAGAGTTGGGAGTGAATACTTTTCCCTCTGATGGTCCTGTCTTTTCAGCGTCAAGAAACTCCTAAGAAGGAAAGGGAAGAAGCGGCTCTCCACTCAAAGATCAATAGTGGGGACAGGAGAAAGGGACAGTGAGAATAGCTAAAGCAATGGTCTTTATCAGCACGTCACTACCTACACAGAGCAGCAATTCACATAAGAACAGGGGAAGGTGGGGAAAACAAAGAAAATATATTAGACTTGGATTTTGTAGAATGTCATTAAAATATATCTATTTTAATTTCACATGGCTAAAATTATCAGCTATCTTTGTATTAATTTTGTCTTGTCTGAAATTAGTTGTCAGACCTCTGTTTATAGCCTAATTACCTTTTTCCTGAAAAAAAAAAGGAGTTAAAAGAAATAACAATAAATTTGTAATGCCAAAGCTACAAGTTTGTGTATTAGACAGGTTAGGGATGGTTCTAGGAACAGGATTTGAAAATTGTTTAAACAAATGTGAAAGAGTTTTCTATTTCTCGGAAGACTAGAATTTTGCTAGTTCTCTCTGTATTATATTCAGTGCCATGATGACTTCTTGTGACCACAGATACTTGCGTGTGAGTAGTGAACAGATAGCTGCAGATTGGTGTTATCTATTTTCTTTACGTCTCTTATCAAGCCAGCTAGGTAATTCAAAGGTCATACTCAGGATCACAAATTGGCAAATCTTTTTGCTGTAGGCCAGCTAGCAAATACTCTTGTCTTCGTGGGTCATATAATTCCCTTCACAACTACTCAACCCTGCCATGTGTGCAAAACCAGCCACAGACGATGTGCACACAAATGAGTGTGACTGTGTCCTGATAAAGCTTTATTTACAAAAACAAGCAGTAGGGTAGATTTTGCTCACAGACCATTGTTTGTCAACCCCTGCTAAGGACAATTCAACCCATGGACTATGGAAATAAAGTAATGTATGCCCAGCCACAGCAGAGAATAAGTGCTCAACAAATATATTTTGAGTAAAAATTAGTATTAATTAAAGCACACACACACACACATTTTACTCAATGCAGAAAAATGAAGTTAGCTCGAAATCAGAATCTATGATTTTAAAAAATTGTTTTGGTAACTTCTTGGAATCAACAAAACTAAGTAGCAAATGAACATGAAGGAGACACAGATTTAGCAAACTGGCTCTTATTACTGTCAGTGAACATTTGAAGCTAAGGTTCATGGAAGCTAAGTGAAAGGCAAACTGCTCTTCACAATCAATTGGCCACAGGGTGCCCCTATATTACATAATACCATATAAAAACTATGGTTTACAGTTATGCCCTTCTATCATCAAAATAAGGGAATGTTGCAGGAAGTGTTGTTGGCTAAGTCAGGGAGATGTGGAATGTATTTATTTATTTATTTATTTATTTATTTTTGAAACAGAGTCTCACTCCCTCACCAGGCGCCAGGCTGGAGTGCAGTGGCGCGACCTCGGCTCACTGCAACCTCCGCCGCCTGGGTTCAAGCAATTCTCCTGCCTCAGCCTCCCGAGTAGCTGGGACTACAGGCGCGCGCCACCACGCCCAGCTAATTTTTTTGTATTTTTAGTAGAGACGGGGTTTCACACCATGTTGGCCGGGATGGTCCCGATCTCTTGACCTCGTGATCCGCCCGCCTCGGCCTCCCAAAGTGCTGGGATTACAGGCGTGAGCCACC